>JANAVB010032618.1:4769912-4875050 GCA_029216955.1 Iris pallida | reverse complement strand
TATGGTAAACTTAATTGATTAGCCATATTAAAAAATATGATATAATCATTGGGCTAACATGTTATAATTATAGTAACTTTTACTTCTTTCGGATGTTATAATTTGGTACTTTGTTCTAAATTTCCCTTTTTTTGTTAGGTTTGTATGAAATTGAAAAATTATGACGGGTAAAAGAAAATTCGAATCGGGAAGTTCGAAGAGGAAGAAAAAAGAAAGACAAGACAAACTCATGCAGTCTCTCACGGGATCTATGAATAGGTATGTAAAACCTACAAATATGCTATCTAATTTAACTGAGAATGTGATTGTTGATAAACATTTTTCTGAGAATGTGATTGTGAATGATGAAATTTGAACCACGTGAGTGCTAATGAAAATTCGACTGAAAATATGGTTATGGATAATATTCATCTAATGACAATCACGAAGAGGATAGAATTGTAGAAGAGAATAACAATGAGATGAATGAGATGGAGAATATAATTGATAATGAAAATTTAGATATGAATGACGAAGATTTAAATGATTTGTTTGATCCGGGAAATTGGGAGAGTAATATGTCTCAAAAAAAATTGATATGTTAGTAGAGAAGGGCCCAATAAGAATCATGGATGAAGTGTATCCGGCTAATGTCCAAAATAGAAGCTTCTGTAATAAACATTACACGATCTTTGCCAAATGGAGAAAAACTTGATAGGCCATGGCTAATATACTCTCGAAAGACTAATAAGGTATTCTGTTTTTGTTGTGTCTTATTCAAAAGAGAGAAAGTTGTGCCAAGTCCTTTAACAACATCAAGTATAGGCTATAATGACTGGAAAAATATTCATTCGAGACTTAGTGAGCATGAAAAGAGTAATGACCACTTCAATAGTTTAACTGACTGGATGGAGGCAGAAACAAGGTTGAGGAAAAAATTAACAATTAATTCTGCTAATCAAAAAGCCATCGAGAAAGAAAAAATGTATTGGAGAGAAGTTTTGAGGAGAATTATGTGTGTTGTGAAAACTCTTGCTAGTAGTAATTTGACATTTCGTGGGAGTAATGAGAAACTTGATGATCACAACAGTGGAAATTTTTTAAGTATAATAAGAATGATTGCTTATTTTGATTCGATAATGGAAGAACATTGTAGGCCTTTAAAAATGACAGTCACGCTGAGTTGATCAGGACAGAGTCAAAAGTCACGCTACTTGATCCAGACAATATTTACAAATCACGCTGGGGATACAGCTCATCATTTGTCAGAGAGTAATTATGACTGACAGCACAACAGTCGAAGAATGTCTCTTCGTATGCCACATATGCACAGAATTCGAGAGATCACAGCCGTCTATTGCATGATTTTCGAAATCTTCTTCAGCAAGACTCAACCTTCGTCAAGTTGGCGTACCAAAAGAGCTTTTTGTCATTTAATGTGACTGACAAAAGCAATCACTACCAGAGATTTTGTGTTAGTCGAGGCACGCTGAATCAAGATAGCTGGCAGTTCTATCCCAAATCTGCGTGTATTCTGAAGTTTTCTTCCTCAAGTCTGCGTGGATTCTGAAGTTTTCTTCATCAAAGTCTGCGTAGATTCTGAAGCTTCTTGCCCCAAGTTTGCGTGGATTTTGAAGCTTTCTACCCGAGTCTGCGTGATTTCGTCTTCACTAAGTCTACATAGATTCTGAAGCTTCTTGCCCCAAGTTTGCGTAGATTTTGAAGCTTTCTACCCCGAGTCTGCGTGGATTTCGTCTTCAACAAGTCTGCGTGAATTTCATCAAATTGGAGTACGTGGCAGCCATGCCACTGATCTTTCGCCTGTGTGTCCTATCACTTGCATACGACTCATGCATGATCGCCATGTGTCCAACAGTTACAGGCCACGTCCAGTAACTTCTCACAACCTTGCGTATGTTAAATCCTGCATGATTTTCAACTAAGCACAGGCTGTGAAGACAGTTATCTTTTCAGTTTTTTTTTGACTCTATAAATAGAGTTCTTTTTCTTATTATTGTACAGATACATAGTTATCTACTGTCAAAATTTTGAGAGCTTTTCTTCTTTGCATAGTCCAAGGGATAAAGTGATCGTCTTCTAGATCAGATTCCCACAGTTGTAATTTTCTCAGATACACAATAAATAAAGGAATTTATTTATGAAAACAAATTGGCGACTCTGCTGGGGAAAACCATCTCCTCTTCTGAGATGGCAACAACTCAATGCGATACTTCGTCAATCGGCTCGACGAAGAAGGTGATGACGATCCAATTCGATCAACTCTATGAAGAAATGCAGCGGGCTAAGAGTGGTAAGCCCACTACAGCCTCCATCATCACTGCCAAGTCGAAGGGACACTCTATCTATGTCCCTAAGAATCAGTTGGCAGCCAATGGTGAAGTCTCTGCCACAGTGTCTGCTCCTAACACTGGCAAGAACTCTACTGCAAGCACGCACACTCTTGTACGCTCGAAGATGACAGCAATCAAAGATCACGCTAACAGTACTGGCTCCTTAGCCAAATCTGTTCCAGTGTGTGTCTCCAAAGTTGAAAGTCACGCTGACAGTACTGGCTCCTTAGCCAAATCTGTTCCAGCGTGCAATTTCAACCTCAAAAGTCACGCTGACAGTACTGGCTCCTTAGCCAAATCTGTTCCAGTGTGCAATTTCAACCTCAAAAGTCACGCTGACAGTACTGGCTCCTTAGCCAAATCTGTTCCAGCGTGCAATTTCAACCTCAACAATCACGCTAACAATACTGGCTCCTTAGCCAAATCTATTCCAGCGTGTATTTCCAAAGTCAAAAGTCACGCCAACAGCACTGGTTCTTTAACCAAGCCTGTTTCAGCGTGTATTTCATCTAAGAAGAATAGCTCTTTAGCTATCTCTTCCTCTTTGCCAAGTTCTACCAGTACTGGGGGTGGTCTTCCACACAAAGTCCCTTCGAAAAGAAATAACTCTTTAGTTGTTTTTCTGCTCCTGTAGTTTTTACTTCAGGAACAGCTTTGACTGATAATTTTGTTAGTCAAAGAAAAGGAGATGGTCTTTTGACTACTCTTCCTTCTGGACATTCTATGTCTCAAAACTTGAATGAGTCTAAGAAGAAACATTCCTTAATGTTTTCTTCTATGACTTCTTCGAATTGGGCACAGAATTTGTCTAGAAAAGGTCTGTTACCAACCCTAATCAAGGGGGTGGTTCAACTCTTCCTTCTCTGCAAATATCCAGATCAATGGAAGGAAAACTCCATGTGTCCAAAACCAATGTGTCACTTCCAACTAATCTAAGAACAAAAATTAACACTTCTGGTGTTAAGAAACCATACCAGTTGGAAACAAGGATAAGAGATCCAGATGCAGAGTATGCAAGAAACTATGTGGCTCATATTAATGATTCTCTATATAATCAAGAGCCATCAAGACCCAAGAACAGGAAATATATTCCACAATCTTCACAAACAGATTTACGAGAATATCTTCAACAGAAGAGAAGAAGTGATTCTGTGTCAAAGGACCATGCTGAATGTGACTTCTATCCAAGAGTCATAATTCAATGCAGATGTCAATCAATGGCTCATGATCATATGATCATGAATATGACTTCCAGCCAAGAATCACAATGCAATGCAGATGTCAAACAAAACGACAATCTGTCTTCAATCGGAGTCAGTGTGAACCTATGCCTGATGAAGATGAGCCTTTGTTTGCTTCTGTCAATATGACCTCTCGGGATGCTGGGGGTAGAGTTGATAGTCCAGATGGAGTATACAGAAATACCAGAGCAAGAGTCCTGGCCTCTAGTCAAAGAAATTTGATCTCTGAAGATGATTCTGAATTCCTTGGAGAATCTAACTTCCCACCTCTTCCTACTGGGGGTAGTTCTCCTATAATTGACTTTGATGCACAAAGCAATGATTCAGAACAAACAACATCTACCAGTTCATCAATAATTCCTCGTACAGTCACGACTTATATGGTTGATGGGAATACTGATGAACCTTCTTCTTCCTTGACTCCTCAAGATCAAAGAATTGCTTCTTTGGAACAACAAATGAAGTCTATGGCTGATACTATGAAGTCGATGTATGAACTCATGGCAACACAGATGCAAAATCGACAGACTGTACCAGATGCCATACCAACTGATACTGATATGAGTCCAGTACAAGTTCCTCCAGCAGTACAATCCAATACTCCTGGACCAGCTCAACCAAACCCTAGTCTCTGGAGCTGGGGATAGTGCTTACAATGTTGTTCCTCCTTCCAACTATTCTCTACAAGTTACAACTCCACAATCTTCTGGAGTTGTTAACGAAGAATTGAGGAATCTCAGAACTCAATTCGAAGCATTCAAACAGAAGGATGGTTTACAAAGGTTAGGTATCAAACAACCTTATCCGATAGAATGGAAGCAAGTATCGTATCCTCCTAAATACAAGCCTCCCACTATCTCATTCTATGATGGAACCACTTCTCCAAGTCAGTTCATTAATCACTTTGAAGTGATGACTGATCAGCTGCAACCAAGCGACGCCCTCCTTACTCGGGTGTTTGTTGGATGTCTCAAGGGAATGGCTTATGAATGGTATAGAAGTCTCCCAGATGGGAGCATTACCTCATTTTTCGGTTTAAATAGATGTTTCTTGAACGGTTCTATGAAGGGCTCAATGACATGACTATGTCTGCTCTTATTAGAATCAAGCAGAAAAATAATGAAACTACAGAAGAGTACATTGAACGGTTTCGAAGAGAAGCTCTGAAGATGCCTCTTGGAACTCCTGATGCTGTCACCATCGATACATGCAAATCAAACTTGTTGCCAATCATTAGCATGTGGACAGGATCCACTCAATTCCAAGACTGACCTTCTTTCATAGTTAGTGCCAAGGCCGCAGAAATTAGTGCTGAAACCTTCAAAGGTTTAGGAGTGCAGATGACTCCTAAAGAAACAGGTCAAGATACTAACAATAAAAACAATGCTCGCAAGGGAAAAGAAACTCTTGAAGTTAATCTTCAGAGCAAAAATGCATCAACCGTTCAAACCTCCTCTACAACTCAACAACCAAGAACACCTCGCCCCAAAGAAGAATATTCTTTGATGACGACGATGTCCTTGGTATCTTTGAATGTCTGCTGAAAGGTAATAAGATACAATTACCTGAGATCAAGAAACCTGATGAAGCTGGTAAAATAGATCATCCCAAATACTGCCCATATCACAGAATGCTGGGTCATACAATTCGTACATTATGTACTGAAAGGAAAGATCCAAGAAATGATTAAATCTGGAGCTATCTCTCTTACTCCAAAAGAGAAGACCGTCACCTAACGTCATCTCTATGCAATTCGGAGATTTCCCTCCTCAACTCCTTGAAAGTGGGATCGTTCCTATTTCCAAGGCAACTCTTGACATAGTGAATCTTCCTCCTCACGGTCTGAATGATTAGTGCCAATCACTTTGGAAACTGGAGAAATCATGTGGATCCATCCTGATCTAGTGGCAGATTTTGAATCGCCTTCTCCTCAAAAGACTACTTCTCGAAAGTCCAAGAAGGCTGAAAGATTAAATCATGTCATATGACTTCTCTTGAATCTATTCCTGACACAGAGCCAAAAGAGAAAGAAGAAGCACTTGTTAGTGCTACTCGAACGGGGAAACCTTATCTAAAGGATTATTCCAAAAATCCTGAGAATCCTCTTGATATTTCTCCAGCTGATAAAGATGCTTCTAATGTTCCTCCTGAAGAAGAATCATCCACTGAACCTGTTCCTCCCAAGCCTACAGCTCTGGAGAAAGGCAAACAACAGGCTCGGTTTGATAAGCCAATCAAGAAGTCCTCTCCTCTTAGACTTCAGAAGCCTTTAATTTTGACATTTTAGCTCAGCTTGCTAATACTCCAGCTAGAATGTCCCTCTTTGAACTTCTACGTCTTTCCAAAGAGATTCGGGAGACATTAAGTGAAGCACTTCTACAAGCTGACTCTTGTCTTGCACAATTGAAGAAGCCAGATGCAGAACCTGCCACTTGCTTACATTGCAACAGTGTATTGGAGATTATCCCAAATATCACCTTTACACAAGACGACATGCTACTGGAGGATAATCGACATGATCGGCCTCTTTACTACCGGTTATATCGATACAATGAAGATAGATCGTATCTCATTGATCCAGGGTCTGCTATAAGCATAATGCCAAAGAGTCTGTTGGATGAACTAAAAATCCCTCTTCACAAACTCTCCAAGACGGTTACTACTATCCTGGGATTCAATCAAAGCCGAAGCGAGCCTTTGGGAAAGATTCATCTGAAGCTTCAGATAGGCGATTTCAGATCCAAAGTCACTTTCTATGTGATCGAGATCGTGGGATCCTATAATCTTCTTCTGGGGAGGCCCTTTCTTCATGAAAATAATATGGTGCCTTCTACTCTTATCAGTGTTTTAAATACATTGATAGCAATGGAAGAGTACAAAAAGAAGTTGCTGATATAAATCCCTTCCATGGGGTTGAAGCTTATTTCAAATTCCCGGATGTACAAAGAAGAGTATACAAGGATCATACAAGCCATGGAGAAAGAGGATTCACAAAGTGAGACCTTAACAATCCCTGTTAAAGGTCGAACTACTCAACAACAATCTTCCAAACTCTCTGAAGAAGGTTCTTTAATCATTCCAGTGAGTGGACGGATCTCTCCACTATCTCAGTATCTACGCAAGATACTCTGCTAATTCCAGTTGGAGGGCGGATTATTCTTCCATCTCAAGCTTCAAGGGAGCTCACCTCTTCTGAGCCATTTGTTATCGATCTTAATCGAAACAACGCTTCTTCTCGTTCTTCTTCTCCCCCTTTAGTCATTGACTTGGCTAAAATCTCTAAGGCTCAGCCTTCTCCCAATGTAAATACTGCTGCTTTTACATTTAATGAAAAGTCTCCTTCTTTGCAGTATGCTGATGTGTGTAATTATGTTCATAGTTATTTATATTTGTTAGATGACTTGAACGAAATAACCATAGGGGTTGTACAGACTGTTCATACAGATGTATCCTAGAACCTGTACAATCTTTATACTTTCTAGTTCCCAGCAGAAAGCCAGGAGACATTCTAATATTCTTCTATAAAGGGCCCCAAAGTCCTTCTGATTTAGAAGATGAAGACAAAAATGATGACACTGGAAGATTACAACTACGTCGTTATAGTCAGCAATCTAAAGACATCATCAAAAATATGGGCTATGACTTCAGGATGGCCTCAATAGTGGAAAGGGAAGAAAAATACCTGTTCGTATTCCTCCTCTGAAATATGGAAGGACGAAATGCGGACTGGGCTATATAGCTCCTACTCCTTTTATCAATATTATCCATGAAGATCCTGAGTCTGACGAAGATAAGAGATCTGATTCTTCTAGTACCACTTCTTGGGATTCCGATACAGTATCGGTGACTTCTACTGCAACCTTCTGTCTTCCAACATGGTTTCCATTGACTATTCTGAAGAAAGTGATGAAGACGAAGAAGAGTTTGAAATCTCACCTGAATCGGAACAATGAGCCCAAAGATTAGATAATCAATGGGAGTTCCGTTTCGAGCAAAAAGAACCTCCGACTGAAGACAAACTTGTTCAAATAGATGTTGGTGAAGAGGGATCTCCCAAACCCATATTCATCAGTGAAAGTCTTTCTGAAACTAATAAGCAAGACATGATCAAACTCATTCGTGACTACATCGATGTCTTCGCTTGGAGTTATGAAGATATGCCAGAACTTGATCCACAAATTGCAACTCACAAGCTCAATATCTTGCGAATGCTAAACCGGTCAAACAATAACAGCGACGATTTCGTCCAGACATCATGGATGCAATTGAAGTTGAAGTCAATAAACTCATAACCTCTGGGTTTATTAGAGAGGAACAACATCCCGATTGGGTGGCTAACATTATTCCTGTTCTTAAAAAGACTGGCAAGATCAGAGTATGCATAGACTTCCGCGATCTCAATGCGGCATGTCCTAAAGACGAATTCCCTCTACCAATCACTGATGTCATGGTTGATAATACCTGTGGATTTGAACGAATGTCATTCATGGACGGGTATTCTGGGTACAATTAGAACAAAATGTTTCCAGAGGACGAGAAGCACACTTCTTTCAGAACGCCGATTGGTATATACTGTTATACAGTTATGCCATTCGGTCTCAAGAATGCAGGAGCAACTTATCAACGAGCTATGAGCACTATATTCCGTGAACATTTGCGGAAAACAGTCGAATGCTATGTTGATGATATTGCAGTCAAAAGTCGACAAAAGGAGGATCATATCCAAGATTTGAAGACTATATTTGATCTAATGCGTAAGCATCAATTAAAGATGAACCCTACTAAGTCCTTCTTAGACGTCTCTAGTGGTAAATTTCTCGGCTTCGTCATTACCTCTAAAGGTATACACGTGGATCCCGAGAAGATCAAAGCCATCCAAGAGATGCGTCCTCCACGCACCTTAAAAGAGCTACGAGGATTTCAAGGAAGAATCGCTTATATCAGGAGATTCATCTCTAATTTACCAGGACATCTTTCTCGGGTAGCTGGCATGCATAAGTCTCATGATTGATAAACCCCGGGAAACCTTTGGCCAGTACATGGGTTGTTTCACATCCCCCTCAAAGCAGAAACACACCTTCTCCCTGATGCCCTTCGGCTGAGATTTTTGTGCTATAGCATCTCCGAACAAGAATGCTGGTTTCTTATAGGATACCAGATCCAGACTCTGGAAAGGTTGTCCATTCATCAAGCAGAGTAAAGTTGTGTGGTCTTGATTAGCCAACAGTGATAGTCTTGCTTAGAAGATCAAAATGAGGGAATGTTATATGAGATAGATCATGCTTAAATGAAATACTCAAGCACCCTTTAAAATCTGCTTCTTCGTTTCGGATGTTCACTACAGAAAATGACAAGACAAAGTCAGATATACCTATGTCTATGCGTGTATTATAGTATTTGAAGAAGAATTCAAAAAGTCACGCAGACTCCACATGGATATATTACTGTGACATGCTGAGTGATTTATTCACGCGGATGATTAATTCACGCAAAGCTCAGACAGATTAGGATGAAAGTCACGCATTATTTGCCAGAATCACATTTAAGTAGAAATGACAAAAAACACGCTGACAGATCAAGACTAATCTATCCAGAAGATGACTTCAGAAGCCTGCGTGAATAATTCAATATTGACATCTCTGTCAATATGTAAAAAATCACGCAGCATATCCTGAAAGCTGCGTGACTATTTCAACATGGACATTTCTGCCAACGTGAAAAGTCACGCAGAATCATGAGAACCATGCTCCTTTATACAGAGCTTCGTAAACACGAAGATGTAAGTATGGCCGACCCTAAAGAGGGGGCATACTTTATTAAATATCCTTTGCCCTAAGGAGGGGGATATATTTCTGAAGTTTAATATCTTAAGATCCTAAAAAATTCTATGTGGAGTTCATCTTCATCGTCTTCGACAGTTTGTGTTCTCCATCACTTACGATGCATAGGAGCTCGCGGGACTTCTTGTCGAGGAAGTCTGTCAGTTGTGGCATGCGACGAAGTCGCAGGGGCTTTTCCCTTGGCCTGAGCATCAGCTTTTTTGGGAGCCATTGCTGCTAAAAAGTAGAAGAAGAAGTCGGAGAGAAAGAGTTCGTCGGAGAAGATGAAGTTCTCTTCTGTGGGTTCTCTCTTTCAAATGCAAGTAAAGAAGGAAAGAAGTAATCTATGGCTTATTTATAGGCTTATGAAGAATTCCAAACGGCCCATCATGATTTGCCTCGATTTAGGAGATTGATACGGGATCTTAACTGCACAGAATCCCAACAGTCCAATCATTCATGAATAAATATCTCTTTAAAAGTCATCACAGTGTGACTGATTTCATTTTATCTTATTTTCAAAGTATTTCGAAAATTTTGAAGTCTTTTCAATTTTCGAAAACTTTGAAGGGGGTCTTGTAGGCCTTTAAAAATGACAGTCACGCTGAGTTGATCAGGACAGAGTCAAAAGTCACGCTCAGTTGATCCAGACAATATTTAAATACGCTGGGGATACAGCTCATCATTTGTCAGAGAGTAATTATGACTGACAGCACAACAGTCGAAGAATGTCTCTTCGTATGCCACGTATGCACAGAATTCGAGAGATCACAGCCGTCTATTGCTGATTTTCGAAATCTTCTTCAGCAAGACTCAACCTTCGTCAAGTTGGCGTACCAAAAGAGCTTTTTGTCATTTAATGTGACTGACAAAAGCAATCACTACCAGAGATTTTGTGTTAGTCGAGGCACGCTGAATCAAGACAGCTGGCAGTTCTATCCCAAATCTGCGTATATTCTGAAGTTTTCTTCCTCAAGTCTACGTGGATTCTGAAGTTTTCTTCATCAAAGTCTGCGTAGATTCTGAAGCTTCTTGCCCCAAGTTTGCGTGGATTTTGAAGCTTTCTACCCCGAGTCTGCGTGGATTTCATCTTCACCAAGTCTGCATAGATTCTGAAGCTTCTTGCCCCAAGTTTGCGTGGATTTTGAAGCTTTCTACCCCTAGTCTGCGTGGATTTCGTCTTCAACAAGTCTGCGTGGATTTCATCAAATTGGAGTACGTGGCAGCCATGCCACTGATCTCTCGCCTGCGTGTCCTGTCACTTGCACACGACTCATGCATGATCGCCATGTGTCCAACAGTTACAGGCCACGTCCAGTAACTTCTCAAAACCTTGCGTATGTTAAATCCTGCGTGATTTTCAACTAAGCACAGGCTGTGAAGACATTATTTTTCAGTTTTATTTTTGACTCTATAAATAGAGTTCTTTTTCATTATTGTACAGATACATAGTTATCTACTGTCAAAATTTTGAGAGTTTTCTTCTTCGCATAGTCCAAGGGATAAAGTGACCGTCTTCTAGATCAGATTTCCATAGTTGTAATTTTCAGATACACAATAAATAAAGAATTTATTTATGGAAAACAAACATCTTAGACGTATTCGGAAAAAAAAGATCCGTCGGGTCCATTATCTTGGTTATAATATTCAAAACAAGTTAATACTTTTGTTGGCTGGTGAGATTAAGAGCAAGATCATTGATATTGTCAAAGGAGCAAAATATTTTTCTGTCATTCTTGATTGTACTCCGGATGTTAGTCACGAAGAACAACTATCTCTTGTTTTGATGTTTCAACGACACCAATAATAGTAGAAGAGTTCTTTATTGAATTTTTAAAAGTCGATGAAACCTCAGGTGAAGCACTTTTCAATGAACTTAAAAAAGTTTTGGAAACTTTAAAACTTGATTTAAATGACATGAGAGGGCAGTGTTATGATAATGGTTCTAACATGAAAGGACAATACAAAGATGTAAGTAGTCGGGTACTAAAAGAGAATTAGGGCATTTTATACTCCATGTGGTTTTCATTCTCTTAACCTTGCTTTATGTGATATGGCCATGAGTTCTGTTCAAGCTAAATCATTTTTTGGAGTGATACAACGGATTTATAAATTATTCTCTGGTTCAACAAAGCGATGGGAGGTTCTCAAATCTTATGTCAAGGGTCATAAAGGAAAAAAGGCTTACACTAAAGTCATGGTCGGATACACATTAGAAAAGTCGTGTTGCTAGTGTAAAAGCAGTAAGATTTCAATCTCCTCAAATAAGAGAAGCTTTGCTTCATCTAGTAGAACATAGTGTTGATGCGACTACATCGAGTGATGCTAGGTCTTTAGCAAATTATGAACTTCGTAAGTTTGATTTTCTCGTTGGCATGGTGATTTGGTTCGAAATTTTGCAGAAAGTGAATAAAGTTAGCAAGATTCTCCAAGAAAAAGAAATGAATATTGAGGAGTATATAAATCTCTTGCGAGGCCTCATTCTTTTTTGAATAGTACAAAAATACCGGATTTGAAATTGCGAAGATTGAAGCTGAAAAGATTGCTTTGGAAATGGAGGTTGAACCCATTTTTCGTGAAACTCGTGTTCGACACAAAAAAAAAAATTTTGATAAAAATTCTAGGGATGAACCAATACAAGCGGCTGAAGAATCTTTTCGGATTAATTATTTTATAATAATAATTGATAATGCTCTTTCTTCACTCAAGACAAGATTTGAACAGTTTCAAAAGTATGAAAATACTTTTGGATTCTTATTTAACTTGAACAAGTTGAAAGCTGCAAAAGATGAGAGTTTAAAGCATTCATGTGTTGCACTTGAGGATTTTTTGAAACATGGAGATGATCTGATATTGATGCGCTTGAATTATTTTCAGAATTGCAATTGTTGAGAAAAGCATTACCGGAGAGGTTAACCAAACCAATTGAAGTGTTGGAGTATATCAAAAATTTGCGCTTTATTTTTCCTAATGCTTGGGTAGCTTATAGAATAATATTGACTATACCAGTTACAGTAGCTACTGCCGAAAGAAGTTTTTCGAAGCTGAAGTTGATAAAAAATTATCTTCTCAACTATGTCACAAGATCGATTGAACGGTTTGGCCATGTTGTCTATTGAGAAAAAAATGGCAGCTAAACTTGATCACAACGATCTAATTGGCAATTTTGCACATAAAAAAGCGAGTAGAGTATGAGGACTTGTCTACGCCCTCATTCAACATTTATTGGATTTGCTTTATAAAAAACTATATAGAAGGATGACGAGAGGGCCTCATTTATAAGATCTGTCCAGAGTCTCCAAAATGCTGGAGCCGACCCTGATGGGAGATGCGAGAGGCCGGTCGCACTCGTGGATGTCGAGCACGGCACAAGTCGGAGAGGAGGATCACAAGCGGATGAGGAAGAGGTGGCGAGTGGCGAGGAAGTCAACAATGGAGGAGGCAGAGGTGTCGGGTGGCAAGACAGTTGTGCAACAACATCAAGAATTTCTTTTGAAATGAGCTTTCCTCTTTGCTACTCCTCTCTACTTTCTTATAATTAACCTCTTTATCAGATAATTAATGATTTAATTATAGATAATTAATATCTTTATTGCTGCTTAATAGATTATCAATGTATACATTCTAGAAGATAATTAATGTATGTTTTAATTAATCTATATGTAGTAATTAATCTTTCTTATATAATTAATCTCTATTTAATAATTCGTCAAACAAACTTTTATATTTAATAATTATGTTAATTACTATTAAGTAGTAATTTATTTTACTCGGAAGTATGAATTCACTATTTTTTTCTTACAAAATATCATCTATCTAAATATTGAAAAAAACCAAATTTTCAGACAAGAATTAACATAAAAGTCAAATGCTCATGCAATTTTCATGACTTCGATCATCTATACAACCTTTAATATGTTTTCTTATTATGGATATGCATTTGCACTTTTGTTTACTTATAGTACTTTCTATTACACTCGGAAAAAAAAGTTACTACACTTGAAAAAGAATTTTGAGTTCATATAACGTCGATGTAGGATAAAATTTCTGTTTGTGATTTGACAAACATTGGAGAAGCATAAAATCGAAAGCAAATTTGTTCCGTGCCGACGTGGCAGTCTGACACCTGGCGTGCGGGTCATGACCGTGGTCAGAGACCTCGGTAATGTTAGTCATATCTCTACTATTATAAGAGGGTTTCAAAATGGTTCAAGATTGAGCCGTTTAAGCCGTGTGTATATCATCAACCATTTAATTTTAGAAAAATAATGTAAAAATTGTTGAAAAAAGTTTTTTTTTTTTATTTTTTTTTATATATGTTCAACATTGGAAATCAGACTCAACCAAACAAGAAAAATACCTCTCGTCTTAACCACATAACTTAGAGATATTTGACATAATTTTTTATTATGCATTATTATACGTGTAAAGCACGTGCCTCTATTAGTGTTCACAGGAGAGGGAAGATTCTTGGAACAGAGATTCGAACTTAAATTCTTACTTAAAACCATATTGTCTTGTTTTGTGTTGTAAATCCTATGTGGCATGAGACATAAGACAATGTCTTTCCTATGTGGCAAGATGACATTCACACAAGACAATGAGATAAAAATATGTTCTCCAAAGCAAAAGTTTGAGAAGAATAAAATTAATTTTTTTCAACTTCCAAGACAACTTTTTCACTTCTTTTTATATATATATATATTTATTCATAATTGATGATTTGGACATAAAGTAATTATGAAGTGCATTGTCTAAATTAGACAACCAACTTCACATTCTCTTTGCCAAGTCATTAAATGTCAACTTCACACTTTATTTCACATTTATATTGGAGAAGTACTTTTGGAAAAAGATGCTTGCCATTCCTACGTGGCAACCATTTTTTCCAAACTCATGCTCTCAGTAACATAGCAACTCGATCACTCTCGATGGGCCATCGAAGAAGAAAACCCCCTCCTCCTCCTCGTCCAAAGCGCCGCGTCCTCCTCTTCCTCTCCATCCCGGTCCTCCTCTTCCTCTCCCTCCGCCTCCCCTCCTCCGTCCTCCGCCGCGCCAACTCCCTCGGCCGCCGCTGCGCGCCGGAGCGTCCCTTCCTCCCTCCGAACGCTCCGTCGACCCAGCGCCTCAGAATAGCGATGGCCACGTTCTCCTTCTCGGGGGGGAGGGAGGACGGCCTGAGCCGCCGGCGGTCCTTCGAGGGGCTGGCGGATCTGGCCGGCCGGAACAAGAGGGGGTACGCGGAGAGGATGGGCTACGGCTTCGTCGACGCCGAGCGGCTAGTCGACCCCCACCGCCCGCCCAGCTGGAGCAAGATTCCGGCCGTCCGGTCGTGCCTCGGCGACTACGACTGGGTCTTCTGGAACGACGCTGTGAGTTTAATTTACACTTCTCTTCGATTCTAAACCTCAAATTTTTTGTTTTAGCTATGTTATAGTTGAACTTAATCTGATTAGATATCATCGATCCGTGTGTAAGACATAAATGCGATGTAATTCCCATCTAAAATTGTTGGGCTAGTAGGTTGCACGGACACGGATATGACAGGATGATACAATACCGATTTTGATGTGACCTAGTGTATTTTGAAGCGCGTAAGGCTAGTGTTGTTGGGGTTGAGTTCCCTTCCTATGTGGAGAACACCATGGAGTGCGACAAGCGTCATCCATGTGTCGGAGAAGCTTGGGAATTCAAAGACGAGAAGTGTGAGCTCAAATTGGAGCACGTATAAAGAGTTCCTGAGGCGTATCAGGGCTGGATGCATACTGACGGTATACCGCTTGAATGCCACAAAGTGTGGAAATGGTCCCGTGGAATTTGGACGGGTTTTTGGTGCTCACTAAGCAATATCATCGGCATACCGGTAGTATGCTGGGGCTGAGACGAATTTGGGTTTGGGTCCAGGCCGTCTATTCAAATCCGACAACCAGGATTGTTTCGGGATTAGGTAGAGGTTATAAACTAATTCCTGACCTAATTTCTAAAATTAATTGACCATCATATCATCAAGAGTGGTGGCCACACAACTTTCAAGAAGCAAGAGAAAGAGATTGGGAAAGTTTTTCGGTTTGATTCAAAGGAGATTGTTCGAGTAGATGCACATCGGTTTGTCTTTGTGTCTTGCTTTCAACAAATCCTATATTTCTCTGTTGTAATATGTTCCTATTTGTTGAATAGTTGTGGTTGTTCCTATTTGTTGAATAGTTGTGGTTGATCCATTGTTGGATCGGTGTAAGAAGTTGGTGAGTCGGTGTTTTTCTTTATTAGTGGAGCATTTTTGATTTGGACTCCGATCATTCCGTAATTTTTTCTTCTATGGATTTTTCACGTAATATGTGTGTTTGCGATTGTTGCTTTTATGTTGCGATATTGTGTTATTGCAGGGTGATACGTTTTAGTTCAGTCCTTACAAATTTTTCTTGTCGGGAACAATGTTATTCTGCTGTATTCCGTACACCGTTCCTATCAAGTGTTTGACAACACGCGCCATATCTATAAACAACATGCATGACCTGAATTCCTATAGGTAGATCTAGTAATTTCTCCAGAATATTGTGCCATCGGATTTTGGTCACAATGGATGGTCCTTATTTAGGCCGACTTTCCAAGTTGAAGTCAATGGCACGTATAAGGGGCCTAGGGTATCTTTGGGAGTTCATCACTTCATTGCTTGTGCATGTGTATTGGGAGCCAACGATAGCCAATAGATTAAGAGAGGGGAGAGAGAGGACGAGATATGGGATTGAAAATTTGTTAGGTCTTTTTGGATGTAATATTTGGGGTTTTCTTGTGTTTTCTCTTGTATTGGGATTGTGAAGTTGTAGTAGATAATAGGAAAGCCTTGTAATCTGTGTTGCATGAATGCGAATATGGATACTGACACAATATGGATACGGGATAGAAATATTCTCAAATAGGCCCCAATACATGATGGTTTTTTTGGGTTAGGTTTTCCAGTTTATTCTTCTGCATTCTGCATCTTGTGTTTTGATCTTTGCTTTCATTATAAAAGTTGCTCGTCGTCTTTCTCGTCCACGTACTCGATTATTTGGAAATAGTTTTTTATTACCAATGAAATAACAATATTTTTCTTCACAATATAATCAATACCTATCATTACCAATAGCTTCTAATTATCGATTAGAAGATTTAGTTTGTATGAACCGATGTTGGTTTGATATTGATAATGAGTCGCCTCTTCCATCGAAATGGCCACATAAGAGATCAAGAAATGCTCGAGAGTTTCTCTATTCATTCCTTTCCCTTCTTCTTGTTGTTGTTTATCTCGTTCGTATCTTAGTTTGCACTATTGTTCGATATCGATTCGATACGGTCGATACGATTTGGCATGTCCCGATCTGATACCGATCAATATCCAATACTAATCGATATCGATATTGGGGGTCTTTTTTCAGTCAATTCGGCTAAGAAAATTGAACGAAAAAGACCAATCAACAATGGTGTAAAAGCATATTAAGGTTGGAAAAGCATGTAAAATTTTTTTATCTATCGCATGTAAACTAATCGACAAGGATAAGTACTATTTCGTTCAATTTCAAAACTACTAAGAAACAATGCTGGAAATACTTAAAATTATGCCTAAATGTATAAAATACATTTTCTAAAATATTAATAATTTATTAATAATTATTTGTTTTCGATACCAAAAATTTTGATACTTCGATCTGAAACCGTTGATCCCGATACTCATGGGAATGGTCTGATACCGATACCGCGAATCTTGGTTCGTATGCATCTTTTCTTTGTTTTCCGAGCCTCTAGTGAGTTATAGACATAGTTAGAAAAGATCGAATATTTACTGATTCTATCATACATGATTGAATTGTGAAAACTTCTTGATATGTATCCTATATCTGAATGAATTCCTTTTTGTTAAAATCTCTATCTAGTTGCTCTGAAATAATTAGGAGATTCTCTAGAAGAAATTTCTGGTGGCAACATGCTATTGGTATTTGGTGGTGGTCTCGCTTATGGGGTTAAATCAATACATTTTAAGTAACATTTGAATATCAATCTTATCAATCTCATAAGTATCGTACCAAATTCCATCAATCGATTCGTTTTTTTGAGAAATACGAGACATCTAAGTCGTGCAAGTAAAAAAAATTATTCATTGATAATAAAGACAAAAAACATGAACGGTGATGGATTGATGATAAGATAGAATCATGGGTCGTGAACAACGATTCGGCTAGCAAAGAGCGACCAACACCCCTACAAGACTACAAAAAGAATCTTATGCTATTATCTCCTAGACTTATATCATAGAATCTTTTGTAGCGAGTCCTATTCCTACGACTGAGGGGAGGCTGCTAATGGTGCTTCCTATCCCAGAACAACATGTTGTAATGGGGGGGGGGGGGTCTGGGAGGGGGGATCCCTCCTAGGCAGCCTAAATTATATTAAAAAATGAACTATAAGCTCCGTTTTTTAAATAGATAGAAAATTGTACCTAAAACGGTTCAAGTTTTCTCAATTCCCAATTATCTTGATACCCATCAAGATAAGAATCTTCGTAAACTGGACTATCTTTTTTAGGCTTCTTCGTTTCGTAAGTTGTTTCTACATCGCTTTCTTACTTTCTTTGTCCCCTTTCTTCTTCAGTTTTTTAGTGAAAATAGACGACGACATTCTGCCTAAATAGTAGACAAATGTAATAAATAAGAGAATACTAAATATTCAAGCCATAGAATTTTTCAATCTTGACACAAGGTACTTTATTAGAATGATTTTGCCGTATCCAGAATAATACCAATCCAACCCATTTTAGAATAAAATGTGACCAATTAACCAATCACAAAACTACTTGTTACAAATAACATCTTGTTGTTGCATCGAAACATATAAATGTTGACTAATCTGGATAAGGTTGAACTTGGTAAAATGAAATAGTTGAATAATTGAAAAATGAGATTACTCAAGAATACACATTGAATGATGAAATTACGTATTGAATTTCTGGTAGAAGTTCAATAATAAAAAAATTGTGATTATTCCAAAAGAAATGAAAGAAAATATACGGTAGAACTAGGACGGTTATTATATGAGGCCTACCCGATGCAGAGGCGCATAATAGATCAATTTGAACATCATGAGTTGTCCTGTAATAAAAGTATAAAACCAGTTGTTGTTGATACCTCCTCTAAAATAACAATCTTTTTCACAATATAACCAATACCTATCATTACCAATAGCTTTCTTGTGACAATTGGAGTTGGAATAAGTTTCACTTATGGTATATACTCTATGCTAAACTGCTAGTGGGGTGTAAATTGCTATCCAGTTTGCACGCAAGGGCTTATGAGTATTGCTCAGGAACGATGTTATTCTGTATATTTTGTTAGTGTTTAGGTTCCTATGGTTTGTCCCAAGTGGTAGTTGCAATGTTCCGGGATTGTTGTAGGATGGACACAGATTATTCGTCTGTCTAGGAGATTATAAATTGAATTATCTCTTTTACAATTTTTATTTTGTTGAGAAACAAATCTGTCACTTTAAATGACACTTTTGTCATTTTCCCAATGGAGTCCAGACCATTGAGTTCAAGAGAGGGGATTTACTAGATACGCTACTTTTCAAAACGAAGAAGCGGTCATGAAAGTTAAACCAAACCGTTTTACATAATAACAACATCCGAGGCAATTTATGTTGATTGTTATTGCAGGTTTTGCTTATAAAACTATGTTGTGTGGAAACAGATATAGCCACATATACATGATAGTATGTTACAGACACAAATGCAACACGGCATATAATGGACAGGGTGACATGAAGGTGACACTAATTTGGAATGCCTTAACGTATTTGAAGTGTCTGTGTCGTGTCTGCCACCAGGCGTCATGAACACGGCACCGATTTCGAATTATCTGTGCTTCCTTACATGGTACTGAATTTAGCATTTTCGAGTATATTTTGTCATGCCCAACATGTGTTTGAATCATTGATGCAGATGTGGCATGAACATGACACAAATTCTAAAATGTCTGTGATTCCTAAGTGTAGAGAGAAATAAACTGTATGCTGTCTTGGCCATTTGAGTTTGAATCCTTGGAGTTGATGCGGTATGGGAAGGTGGTGATTTTCAAACACTTCATTTTCTGGAGTGTCGAACTGTATTTTTAATATATTATTCATATTTCTCGCATTTTCTATATATATTAGTTAATTCGGAGTTCTCCTCGTTGATTTGGTGAATGTATACTACTAACAACACCACTATTGCAATAGATATCCTTCTATTATCGGCCCACCAAAAGTCTAAACCATGATGTGGTCTGCCAAATTTTTTACGCTTATGAACTTGGTGGTTTTAGGACGTGGTTAGTCCATTTCATATGCCAATCTTATGATCTCTCCTTGTACAACTTTCTTGACTGACTTGGAAGATGGATAAGCAACACTGTATTTTTAATATATTATTCATATTTCGCATTTTCTATATATATATTAGTTAATTCGGAGTTCTCCTCGTTGATTTGGTGAATGTATACTACTTACTAACAACACCTATTGCAATAGATATCCTTCTATTATCGGCCCACCAAAAGTCTAAACCATGATGTGGTCTGCCAAATTTTTTACGCTTATGAACTTGGTGGTTTTTAGGACGTGGTTAGTCCATTTCATATGCCAATCTTATGATCTCTCCTTGTACAACTTTCTTGACTGACTTGGAAGATGGATAAGCAACACTGCCCGAAAGGGGTCCAAATCATTAGATACTTCTGAATTCTGATGTCCGGATAAGATGGATTGGCCCACTTTCTTGCCCTCTTAGTTGCTGCAAAGGAAGAAGTGACTTGAAATAGTTATAACTTCCAAGGGCTAAAGTTTAACAGTGTTATAAATTTCGGTAGGCGGACTCGGTGCGCCAAAGGGGCATCTAGCGCCTATGCCGCTTAGGCGGCAGCACATGATTTTATTTTTTTTGAAATTTTGGATTTTGAATTTTAAAATTGTATGAATTTTGTAACTTATGAATTTTTTTGGAATTTTTGGAATTTTTTTTAAAATCTTTTGAAATTTGGATTTCTTTTGAATTTTTTTGAAATTTTTTTTGAATTTTTTGAATTTTTGAATTTTTCTTTAAATCTATATTTTTTTTAATATTTTTTGAATTTTCAAATCTGAAATTTCAAATTTTAAGTTTCTGAAATTTCAAATTTCAAATTTTTGAATTTTTTTTCCAATTTCTCGCCTTGGCCGAACAGGCCCGTGTAGGCGCGGAACATGCCCTCCTAGGCCCGAACAAGCACCTAGGAGGCCGATTTGGGAGTTTTCGGTACAGTAGGCGTCCGCCTAACCCGATTTTTAGAACATTGAAGTTTAATATGCAAGTATAAGCTTTATTATGTCGCATAGGGGCTAATATGGCTAATTTGTTACTAAATACCATGAAAATTTTCCAATTTATAAGTGTCTATCCTAAGCTATTAAAATTAACAACTTGCTACCCTAAGCTATTATGAAAAACGACTAAACACCCTGAACTTTCCCCAATTGCTACTTGCTACTCTTATGCCGTTAACAACGATACCTTTCCTATTTATTAATAATATCCTACCTTACCAGCGCAAAGGTTGGAGGTTGCGAACCGTGAATGTTCAGTAATTTTGTTGTTAATTATAAATTTATAACAGTTTATGATAGCAACTTGTTAATTACAATAATTTACAATAGCAACTTGCAAAAAGTTCACGGTGTTTAGTTGCAAATTAGCCGGCTAATATCTTCAAATTCTTACATTTTCAAGTGGAGCTTTATTGCATAGAAGTGAATATAGGCTAATATCTAAAAGTTTTTTTTTTTTACCTTTTTGATTAATGCTTAATTGCTTCAATTATTTGTGTTCTGCAACTAACTCTGCCCCATTCCCTAGGCTCAGCATACCAAATTATCAGTTTTCTCTTCTCCTTAAACTACTATCCTCTCTCAACACACAATTACTTATCTGGCTGCAGCTCCTAGGTACCTTTGCAGTTGCAAGAAAGCTGCTTTTTCATTTTTTTTTACTCAACTGATATTGTCTTGCTCATGTTGTCATTTCTCAGGACACCATAGTCACGAATTTTGAGATTTCTTTGGTGAGTACTATTTCTTATCTTCCTTATCTTTATTTTGGGTTAAAGAATAAACTTCTTAAGTCATGGTAGAGCATTTTGAGCTAATTCTATAGCCATGCAATATCTTGATCCTGTGCTGAGACCTAATTCAGGAAAATATTCTTGAGTCTGCAATTGGGCACATGGACTTTAACGCATCACCTGACTTGGTTGTCACTGAGGATATCAATGGAGTTAATGCAGGTGAGCTGTTTATTTAAACTTTACGATGATACAATTCTTTGTGTTTGTGTTTGTGGTGCTAGTTTATAGTGCAATAAAATTTCTCTCTTCGTATGATAGTCCAGCGGAGTTTGTGTTTTCTACCTTTGCTCTACAATGCCATGAATATAGGAGAAAGTCTGGCACTCCTCATAAACCTTAGTTGGTAAAATGTCTTTTATCCATTTCTGATGTATTTGTACAGTTGCGGAAGCGGTTTTTATGAGGGTTGTGCTGCCAGAATTCGACTTGAAGGTTTTACCTGAACCCACGAGATGTCCGAGTCCACGAACATGAACCTCGAGTCCACAAGGGTTGTTTGAGTCCATAGGCTATTTGAGACCACACCACCAACTAAAGAGATAAGTCTTAGAATTATTTGAAATATTGAAGATTAATGATCAAGTACATTGGGGGCCTTTATATAGGCTTACTAGTCTTTAACGAAGGAAATAAAGAAAAACCGAATCTAACTTAATTTATTCAAAACAAATATCCTAAAAGATTTGATAAAAATCTTGACCAAAATCATGAATCCTAATTAATTCTAACTTCGTAAAAATTGTCCAGATTTTTGGTTCTAGCTTTACCAACATATTGGGGCAGCATATTCGGTGAAGTAAACTTTAGAAGCAGAAAATGACCTGGACTCGAAGTTGTAGATATCGAAGTTAACTTTCTGAATTATGGTGTTGTGTCAAAAAACATATGAGTTGGTCAATACAGTTGTTCTATGATAGCTGTGAAATTCAACCCTATATAAATAATATATAGAAGTTTGTAAACTTATGAGATGTCTTTACGACCTAAACCAAGCTCCTAAGTAACGACACATTAAGTTGAAGAGGTAATTTTTAGTTAGTTTTTCCTAGTAACAAGTTTGATAAATGCTTTTATTTTTTATCATTTGGTTGTTATTTTGCAGTTCTGCGTTTAAGTGTAGATGACATTCTAATTGTTGGATCTTCAACGGATGTAGTAAATGAAGTTAGGTCTTATTATCTTTAAATTTTGATATGAAAAGTGGATAAGGCTGGTTATATACTAGGTATTACGATTGCGTAATCATTATCCGAGCTGTCTCCTATTGGAATGGGGTTGGTTGGCATACAAGGTATTAAGATTGCAAAATTAGGAAATTGCGATGCTCTTTCCTTATCCCATGCTATAGAAAAACTATTAAAGAGAGTTATTTTGATGTAAAACCTGATTCAAACTCCATTTGATCCTAATATACATATGTATAAAAATGATGAAGATCCTCTATTGAAAATATACACTCGGTTAATAGAATCTTTAAATTATATTACCACTCATATTAGACCTCATATATTCGTATGTCGTTACTAGATTAAGTAGATTTACTAGTAAGCATAATTGAAATAAGCAGATTTACTAGTAAGCATAATTGAAATAAGCTTTTGAATATATACTCATGTATTTAAAGGGTACTATTGTTGGCATATGCAATACCAACGATTCCGAAGAGGATGAACTGGTTCTTAGTGGGGTGCGAAAGATTATGTTAGAACCAAGACTCGATGATTCTTCACAACGTACCAGGCTCTTCTGAACATGATGTTTCGTCAAAGGTAAACGGTTTGGAGTGGTAGTTACCAACGGTAGCTAGGAGAACATCATCAGACGATAAATGGTCGAAACCACCGGGTTGTTGTTGGAGACATCCGGACCCATATTCTATTGGATGGGTTCAAAAAGTTTCGAGCATTAGGGTGATAGAGGTGTCGAGTACGTTTCTCCATCAGCGCATACAAAGACGAGGTTTATTGCGACGTGATGGAGGGACTTGACGTATGCCACATGTTACTTGGGAAGACATGGCACTTTGATGTTGCTTCGATATACGTCTCAATACTTGTCAGTTAGTGAAGGATGGATCCAGCTACATGCTTATTCCATCAAAGAAGAATATCTTGATGTATGCTATATGTTACTTGGGAAGACATGGCAATTTGATGTTGCTTCGATATATGTCTCAATACTTGTCGGTTAGTGAAGGATGGATAGAGCTACACGCTTGCTCCATCAAAGAAGTATTCGAACCGAATCTTGAGAAGAGGATGGATGACTTTCCTTTCTTTGACAGTCTCTATTAAAGAATCGAAGTCCAAGGAGACATGTAAGATGTCTGATTTGGGAATGAAGGGGAACATCCTACTGAAGAGTCAATGGAGGGAGGTGCGAGTCCAACAGAGGTATGATCAATACTCGACAAGGTTTGCGACATCTTTCCGGAGGAGTTTCCTCGAGGGCTACCACCCTGTGCGAGACCCAACAGGATGTTGATTTTTTCTTGGGAATCGTTCGTCAAACTTGTTATATTACCGCATGAGACCACAAGAGGACAAGATCCTTCGGGAGGTGGAGGACTTGAAGTAGAACTCGCGTTCGAGTTCTCTACAAGAGAAAGGGAATATTATGGAGATCATGAGGTCCCGGTGTGGTTAAACAAAATCATATTTGACTATAAGTTCCCGATGCTACGACTAGATGACTTGATCAACTAAGTATGGCTGACCTTTTTCTCAGTTAGATCTAAGAAGCAGCTACCAACAAATACGCATATGATCGGAGGGAGAGTAGAAGTCGACGTTTAAGACGTGAGATATAGTAGTGTGAATGGTTGGTCATGTTGTTTGGGCTAGCTGATACACTTGAATATTAGGAGCACTACTTTGCGGTTTCCGTAGGCTCGTGCATATATATAGAGCGTTTAGTCGGTGGCCGATGCACTTAGTAGGAGGACTTCGTTGCTAGCCATTCTCATCCATGAGGTGCTCAGGTTGGATATATTAAAAAGCTTTATACGAAAGGCGATGGCTTTGGTGGAGTCATGAGAGCAGCCTCAAAAAACAAGTCATCGACAACTTCCACATCCACGAGAGAGTTTTAATAGAGGGAGACCAGTTTTGCGTCCCTCATACATCTTGGAGAGAATCTGATTATGGAGCTCTATGGCGATAACTTGATGGCAGATGCAAAACACGAGGCTAAATTGTTCTTTCCTAGAGAGGTGCTCACATAGAGGTTGACACAAACCCAAAATAGTAATAGTAGTAATAGATGTTGACGTATGAGGATGCTTAACGGAGAGAATTGTGGGTATGCTAGTGTGCTCAACAAGAGAGTTATGGGAACGGTCGACTAAAGAGTAGTTGACAGGCGAATGTTTGCTTGACTAAGAGAATGTCACCGCGATTAGTAGCAATGCCAGGAAAGATGGGTAGAGTTGATACTTTCCCCTAAGTTGGACATATCTCCAACTTGAAAGCAAACCTTTTAAAAAAAATATTTTTTTGTCTTACTCTTGACTTCTCTTTACATGGAGAAACAATCAACTAAAGATAAAGTACATAAAACATGTTGCAGAGTTTTATGCAGTAGTCGCCATCGGAGAAGATGCTGAGAGGAACTGGAATCAGGAAGAGGCTGAATTTTGCTTGTAAAAGACATCAAGCATAGTTGGAGCTGTGATATAGGAATGGTCAGATTCTAACTAGTGGTCCGGATCTATAGTTTGTAAGAGAAAAGAAGTTGGAACTCGTTGCTGCATAGGTCCAGATCTTGTTGTGAGGAAGACAGGGTTGTCGTGGTGGTGGTTGAGGTCGGGGATCTAGGAGTGATCTCAAACAGATTTGAGATCCTTTGGAAGAACCAGAGGTTGGGGAAGCTTGAGCGTGGGGGATGGTCGGATGGGTTAGGGGTATGTGATGGCCAAGGCTCCTGCTGGTTGAGGTTGGTGAAAACAAGGTCAGGTGTTGCGTGACCATAGTGGCAGAGAAGGATGGGATCTGGGTTGCCGTAGCCATCTTTCTGTGCAGAAGCTACATTTTTGTTTCTTTGTGAAGTTGGGTTCCTTGAGGATCATCATCATCATCATGATCCAAGCCTTCTCTCGTCAGAATATGGGTTGGCTATGGAGCATAAGAACTTTCCATAAAAAATGACAATATTTTATGACTAAATGTCGACCTGACATCAACCCTCTATCGTGGTGCTAAATTCTTAGCCAATGTTAGTTACAAGCATGAGAGGACCATGCCATGAAACCTAAATGACAAGTTGTGAAGGAGGTTGACGTACCTTTCAGATTGCAGTTTAAGCTCATGCAATCAAGGAAATACCCTTTAAGAGAATAGGCGAAGAGATAAGACAATACAATTTGCTAGAGGAAATTGCTTCATCTCTATGACAAATTAAGCCAATGAGTGAATGAATGACAATTGCAATGGGTTCCATGAGGATCAATATGGAAATTTGGGATGGGTTAGTTCAATATATGGATGATGTAGTTCACTATATGGATGGTGTTTGTTCAGGATGAGAGCAGCTGATTCGAGAAGGTGGGTTTGTTAGAGAAGTGGTGGAGACGTGGCTCGAATTTTGATAGGGAAGGAGGTGATGGATATGGAGGCTAGGGTTTGCTAAAAGGAGAAGACAATAGTTGATGGTTATGATTGACGGAGGTGAAGAGTCGAGGGCCTTGATTGTCTTGCTCTGGTACCATGTAAAAAGTAAATACTACATTGGAAATAATAGGATATCATTCATTGATAGTATTAAGTACAAATATATAGAGGATGAGCATTTCACTTTGATTTCTGAGTAACTTGGGCCAAACAACTACCCACATACTCTAAGATAGAGTATCTCTAGCAATGAATTTTGTATTACTATTTTATAATATTGTGCATTTATTCTAATTATTCTAACACATCAATCCTCTCAACATCATGGTTGAGCTAAACAACATATCAGTGGTAGTGTCTTTTTGTGGTTATACAAGAGGTCGGTTCTCATGGAACTCATTGCGATTGTCGTTCCTTCACTCATTGGCTTAATTTGGCATAGAGATGAATACATTAGGGTTTTATACTAAAAGCATCACTTTTGTATTAACTATATTTTCTTATCTTTTTTGAATGAGAATCATATGAGCAAATGTTTGCATATTATATTTGTTATACTATTAATGTAAGTGTCTCATATTCTACGTTGTAGATAATATGTTGTGTCATGTCACACAGAAGATCATATTATCAGTTCCCGGTAGAATATATAAATGGTTCACAACCTAGATGGATTTGGACAAACCATTGGTAAGGTTGTAGTATAATCTGGCATTAGTCTATCTTGACTATAGGTTTACAGTAGTACACTTTGTGTGTATTGAACAGAACCACTTGAGATTGTTCTCTTTGTGCTGAAGTACTGACTATATAAGAGTAAAAATTCCTCTGTTATTATGGATGCTTGTGATCTTAATCTGGATATAATAACAGAAATGTATATGCAGTGTGCATTACTTTGACTCATAAAAGAGTAAAATTCATTATGGGTCAACAACCTCTATGAATTGGGTAATGTTATTGTGTGTATAATGGGTTGTTGATTATAAAAGGAATTTATGTTCCGATATATCGGGTTGATGATGTCCCATTAAGGAGCTCATAAGTATTGTCATGTAAACCCTGTAGGTGGATTATATTCGACATGACAAATGAAGTTGAATGACACTACTTAAGGAGAAAAATTATCGAT
This sequence comes from Iris pallida, assembly GCA_029216955.1. NCBI lineage: Eukaryota > Viridiplantae > Streptophyta > Magnoliopsida > Asparagales > Iridaceae > Iris > Iris pallida. The sequence continues at coordinate 4,847,754 of JANAVB010032618.1, read as the reverse complement.
CAATATAGTTGTCAGTAACTTAATTTGATTGATGGACATTAGATATCTTAACATGAGACGAACATGCATATAATAAGGAGCATATAACATAATTTAGGATTAGAAGGTAATACAACAATAACTCTTTAGTGGACCGAGCTATTGTTAACGGGTCTGGGTTATGTGTTCGGGCTGAACACGGGATACTTAGATCCGTTAGGAGACCTAACCCTAATTTTTTCTCATGATTACTGCTGTAGCCTATATATTAAAAGCACCTTAGAGGGGGGATGAATTGGGTCAAGCTCAATAATCAAGCACAACAAGATTGCTAATGAGCAATTTAACGATTAAGAGTACAAGAGAAGAAGCAATAAAAATACCGATACTCGATATATCATGATATCCTCCCTTAAGACAATCCAGTCCTGGAACTCTCTCCGACTAATCCACTATTACCGCAAATAGTACAACGTGAGCTATGATCCGAAGGCTTACCAATTTCTTACACGAGAGCTTTGATCCGAAGGTCTCTCTGACTTCAATTCATGAGAGCTTTGATCTGAAGACTCTCCAACTTCACACAAGCTTTGATCCAAAGGCTTGTCATCTTTACAAGATTGTTTTGATCTTCTTACAAGAAAAATGAAGATCTCACTTTTACAACTCAAGAACATTCTAACACAATTTGTGGATAGGTAAATGAAAGCTTTGGTTGAGTTGTTTGTAGATAGGATTTGGTAGATTATAAATTTTTAGGCTCAAAGCATCAACCTTGAATGAAGGGTTCAAGGCCATATTTATAACCAAAGCAATAGAAAATATAAATAATGCAACCTTTAGTCAGTGGACGGAAGATCCGTCGGTTATCCGCGGAAGTCCGTCGGATCATCCGTCTGCATAGTGCAACGGCTATAAAAATAGCCGTTGAGGACGCTTTTGGACAGAATCTGACCATTGGAGTTCAAACAGTCACAAGACAGATTATTCATCGGATTTTCGCGTACTTCTATCGAAGAATCCGAAAGTTAGAAGGTTTTTTGTGGTATATTCGGATCATCCTTCGGAGATCCGTTGGATCTTCCGCCTGACTGCCCTACAGTGGTCCTGGGTTATTTTCTACCCTAGTTTTAGATTTTGCCATCCATTTTTGTGTTTACAATTATTCCTAAGACTTATTACAGACTCTAGATATTCTTAAGCAGGTGTAGGTTTCTTCAGAGTCTTGAAATGATGATAGCATGACTTGGCTTCTTCACTTGATAGATGATGACATCTTCCTTTGACGACAGTTGTTCAAAGTTATCCAGATTGTGAAATCTCTTCCCTCTGACTGTCCAAAAGTGGTCCTTGGTTATTTTTACCCTAAATTTTGATTTTTTTCATCCATTTTTGTGTTTACAATTATTCCTAAGACTTATTACAGACTTCGGATATACTTAACCAGGTGTAGGTTTCTTCTGAGTTTTGAAATGACGATGGTATTGCTTGGCTTCTTCACTCGATAGATAATGACATCTTCCCTTGACGACAATTGTCCAAAGATATCCAGATTGTAAAATCTGAATACCTTTCAGGGGCTTTGCCTCCTCGATCCCCGTTCGCTGACTGGTCAGCGGAACCTCCGATTGCATGGATCTGAAGATGTCGTTGAGCGGTTTGGTGAAACTTTGTGGGATACCGTCGTTTTTAGCCCATCATGATTTCTTTATTGCGTTTGTATATGTTGATCTTGCTTATTGCTTTTCTGCAAATACATGTTAGATGAACAAAGCACTATACACACTGTTCTAAAAGGCGGTCTAGGCGGCCGCCTAGTCGGCGCCTAGGTGCTAGGCACCCGGTGCCCGCTCGATGTCCGCCTAGGCGCCCGCCTAGACCCCCGACGTCTAACTATACATGTTTTGGGATTTTATGGACTGTTTTTTTGCAATTTTTTAGTAAGTTTTTTGGATTTTTATTTGTTATTGAACCGCCTAGATCTAGGCGGCCGCTTGGGTGACCGCCTAGGCGGGCTAGGCGCTAGGCGCTAGGCGGTGAGTGCCCGCCCGGTTAGCATCTAGCGCTTTTCACAACCTTGACTATACATAGTAACAAATATGATAATTTTAATGCACAGTAGGACAATGCTATGTTTAAGTATAAATACTATAATGATAACATAATATGTTAAACTTAATGAAATAACCACAATAAGAAACATAGTTAGATCATTGGACTAACATATATATACCCTCTATTATCTGACCGTTATATGATCAGAAAAAGAGCAACTTTCTCTAAATTTGTTTTTCGTGTAAGGAGAGAAAGAGAGGACAGCTAAGGAAAAGAAAATATTGGTAGATCGTTGCCCACACAGCGTCTAACCCGAAGAAGGAATACGACAAAAGATATTGAAGTCGCTGACTGATCGATGTTGTTGGAAACTATCATCTACTTCTCATTGCTTCATATATAATTCATGAACCCTCGTTTCCGTCATTGAAGGCTTAGATCATGCTTTAAACCTGTTCATGCTGTATCAATTGATTTGCACACCAATTCGCAGTCCTGGGATTCCCGCCATTGAAGGATTATGATTGACACATGCACGGATTAACTCTGAAGTCTTGTTGTATGGATGAGGAATTGTCATGCGTGCATAGATGAGGAATCGTTATGCGACAAACTTTTTTTGCCGCATGGGCGCAGTTCCGTAGCATGGATCAATCCATGATCCTAGGATCCTAGTTCTATCAATTGTATCAGAGCCGGTATTGGATCATCGTATCGATTGATAAATCCATGTTGTCCAATAAAACTTGTATCGATTGTCGGTAGATGTAGATATGTTCTGACTCGATTTTGTCGGCATCTTAGATCCAACTATTATGGTCAGATTGTTTTTTTTTTTGTAATTTAAACACACGGCTTGTCGTGGCTTTTGTTCTTCATGGATATAGTTAAAATCACGAGGGTTGATTGTGCTTATTTTTTTTTCAATCTAGATTATGTGTAAGCTCCTTCAGGAGTCATTGGATTGATGTAAATATTTTAAATTTTTTGGGTTTGTCGTGATGGCGGTGGTGGCTTTTTCTGATGCGGGACGAGATACTGTTTTTCAGTAGTCCGGAGGAAGTTATATGATTTTCGATGAAGAAATTGACAACCAAAAATTTAAATAAAAGAAAAACTAGGACGCTGCCCCGAACCCCGCGGCCTGACCGGGCAGGTCGAACCCCGAATAACTCTGCGTAACGCAACATACTGGATCCAGCATAGTTGAGGAAGAATCATGATATATGGCCATAATAGTTGGATTTTTATTTCTCTTTTATTGATATATTTGCTTATTCTGTTATGCATATTTTTTGTTTGTGGATGTTTACTATAAACCAAGCCCATATTAATAATGGACAACATAGACATAAAATCAACTAGTAGAAAAATTCTAATTGTTAAATAACTAAGTGGGAGAGGGAGTTTATTTAGAATAAATTCCATGGTCTCCATTACTAGTATGTAGGCGATGTAATTATACATGCGTGTTGGCAGTTACGGATCAGCAGTACATATTTTCTTGGGATAATTATAGAAAGGTAACTAGTGTATATTCACTTCTCCATATGAAGGGACTCATTACGAAGTAATGGACTCACTAGTAAGTAATGGTGTACACTTAGATACAAATAATGATATCCTTTCCATCGGAGTCACTGCTATTATTTGTAGGACCAAAGCAAGATCAACAAATTAATTTTATTTGTCGTAAAGTTTGGTTGACATTGTATTAAAATTAATAGGAAACACCTCCTTAGACAAATATTGAATTTGTCTACGTCCACACTATCGTGGCGTACTAAATTCATGGTGTTTAAGATATTGGTAATTTTTTTTTTTATTGTTTTGAGGGAATCAATATTTATTTAATTCAAAATTTTTTTTGCCCTACATAATAGTTATTTATGTGATTAGCAGGATTTCAAAAATGGGTTCTTTCAGTCCACTTAAGCTGATTCTTAAATTTTTTTTACTGGCCTTAATTACATTGACTAGAAACGTAATTTGGATACTGTCTTAATTACTGAAGAATACAAATTTGTACTCAATTAGGAATGCCACCTAAGCCAGATGCTAATTCTGATGCAGAGGCCAAAGAGGCTTATAAGAAGCGGATATAGACAGATGAGATGATGCTATGTTACATTCTGGCATCTATGTTTAATGTGCTGCAACATCAGCATCAGACTATGGCCACAACTTATGACATGATGTATAATCTCAAAAAACTCTTCGGATATTAGAGTAGGGCAACTAGGCAACTTGCTATATAGAGTTTGATGAATATGACCATGGCTGAAGAGAGGCAGTAAGGGATATGTTGTCAAGATGATGAGTCATTTGAATGATATGGTGATCTTTGGAGAAAAAAACCCAAGTCGTTATCATTCTCGGGACTGTCTAAAAGTTTGACTCGTTTTACCTTAACTACAACATGAATAAATGTTGTATAGTTTGGCGGAACTTGCGAAAGAAATACAGGATGCTGAAGCTCGTTTTAGGCAGTATGATCATATTATGCTATTGAAAAAGCTTCTACTTCTAAGCCGAAAGGCGGCAAGAAGAAGAATAACATTCAGAAACAAACAAATTCGGCAAAGAAGGGCATGAGACCTCAAGGCGCTGTGAAAACGAAAGACAAGCGTTTGATGTGCAAAGGGTCCGGACATTGGAAGAGTGACTGTCCACTTCTCAAACAAGAGAACTGTGAGCCCCCCATTTTTAAGTTATTTTTTTAATATAATTTTACTAGCTATTTTGTTGATCAATTTAATTGATTTCAAATTAATTCACTATTTGTTATGTTTATAATTATAGATGGTTAAATCACTAATATTATTAGGTTATTATTGAGCATATGCACTTTAATTAACTTGACTTTAATTAACTTGATAGCATTTAGTGACTATGTTTTTTTAGAATAAATTGTCTTACCTTCTTTTCCCTTGTTGAACTCAATACAACAACAAAACAACTTATTTATTTATTTATTTCGGAACTCAGTCAAGAGAGCCCAGGCCCAACTGTAATGAAGCCCTAACCACCCTCTCGTTTGGGTGGGCGAGTGTTAGTTGGATCCACAACCCGCTAACCCGGTAATTCAAATACCCTGATTCTCTTCTCCAGGCCGCGCGTACTGTGCTGCCTGTCATTTGCAGCAGCGCAGGCACGCCTGTACGGACGCGAAGACCCCCCTCTAGTCCCTCTCTCCATCTATATATCTGTCCAATCTTTCCTTCTCTTCCACCAAAGAACCCTAGCCTCCACATTTTTCTTAGCCGCCACCACTTTTTCGACGTCGACTTTTAGGCCGAGCATTCGAGCCGTTGTTGACCCCCTTCGCCGCACGCCCCAGGCGAGGCCACCACTGGGCCGTGGCACGGGTCGACATCCTCCTCGCGACCCGGCCGGACGTAGACTGGACGCCACCATCTTCCTGCCTCCGTTCGAACCTCCCCCGTGCGACGGCCAACGCCGTATCCCGGTGAGCATCTCACCACCTACTTTTGAGCACCATTCTTCTGGCTTCTAAATGTAATTCCTGGTAGGATTTTCGATACACATCATTTCCATGTTCGTAAGTATTTACTAAACAACAATATATGTGGGTTCCTATAGAGTGTTGCGTCTTGTTTGAGTGTTCAAAATGAAGAAATGCATTGTTGATCTCATGAAGGATTGATTGAGTTGGGTCGAGGGTTCCCTAATGGGAGGAACATCGGCAGGGAGCAGGGAAGCTATTCCTTGGGTTGTGAAGTAGGAGAAGGTTACGCATAGTCTGGAGAGGGGCCTGTGTTGTTGGGAATGAGTACATAAGCAGGAACGGAGCATAGGCTTATTCTGATATAGTTTGGAGAGCTGGAAATGTGTAGGACATGTGTGGTATAGAGGAAAAACAAAGGAGCAGTCATAGGCTGATGTTGGAGGTTCCTAATGATATACTGTTATGATGAAGTTTAGGTGAGGATGTTAGGGAAGATGCCATAGGAGCAGGACCTAGTAGATAGTTTGCTTGGAGAGTCATTTATACTCAAATATGGCAAGTGTATGTTGATGAGGGATGCACTTCTTAGTCTAGGAAGCACTGAAGTATGGTTCTGTAATTTGGATTCCTCTTTCATCATGTTTGCTCAGATGCCATGTGTTACTGTTGCGCATGGTGAAGCTCATGGGAAGGAAGAGGTTTGGTCGTGAGCTTTAATAGTTAGCAGTTGTTGAGGAATGGGCTGGTGAGAGTGAAGTGGGGAATACCATCTTGCTGTGCATGCATATGTAGGTTCAGCTGACAAGCAAGGGGATGTTTATATAACAGACGAATGCTGTGAGTATTTGTTCTCATCAAAATGATATAGTAGGGGTTATGAGTAGTAGTTTTGGTTGTACAAAAAAATATATAGGAAGGGAAAACAGGATGACTACTTGTGTTTGAATGCTGTGTGTAGGAAACATCAAGAGTATATACTTAACTAGATAACTAGAGTAGGGGTGCAGTGACATGCCAGTTTGGGGAGCTAGGTGTCGGTTCAGTGTATTATATTTGGGAGAGAGAGGAGATGGTATGCATGACATTTTACCAATAACCTCCCTGCTACATTCACATCAATGAGGAAAGGCCTGAGAGTGGAAACAAGGGGTCATGGGTGCAATGAAATTTGATATTTATAGATATAGCGACTCAGCAAACAAACAAGCAGTTATTATTATTTATCTACAAAACCAGATAATTGTATTAGTTAGGCATTCCTCATTAAACAACATATTTTACTTATATCGTATTGAGTTTAACTAAAATTTTAATATTATTTTCCTCCATAAGATAAAACTTTAGTTTAATTATTAATTAGTTGTAAATTATCTCTAGGTTTTCTGGACACCTCGGACCTGGGTGTTGGATCAGCTATTCTTTCTCAGCATTAGGAGTCAGACAAGTGTACCTTGCCATTCTTGTACTTTAGTTTTAATTTTAACTCTTAAAATATTTGTTCTGCTTATGCTATAGTATTATCTTAGGGCCGTGTTCGGTACCCTCGCATCCGAATTACATTCGGACGCCGATGGACGATGTGTGATTCGGACGCCGATGGATGATATTATCATCGGATATCGATATTAGACATTTACATTGCGTTTTCGTGAAAAATTATTGCGGGTACATCAGACCCTAGGACATGTTCATGTGACACTACATTATTGACGGATTCCATACTTGATACATCTTGGTATGCAGAAGTCCGTGTTTGATTCAAGGACGATAATCTGATATTTCTACACTGTATTACTATTATGACTCGATGTCCTAGCTAGAGGGTCTGGCCGAACGACTCATGGATACGATTCGTAAAGTTACATGGGCGAGACGAACATATACCGTGCGCTTGGGCTACTTTCCCACATTGTTACCGATGCCTCCTTCCCAGAGCTTCGAAGATCTACAGTTACCACAGTTCCTTACCGGTACTGCGGATTCATCATAGTTACCGGAGTTCCGTACCAGATTTTCGGAGTACAACCGTGATAGCCCGCATGTTCGAGTAATGTTCTCAAATTGCATTGTCATTTTAGTTGGTTATGTTAGATTTCACCCATATTTTGCATGTCATATTTACTTTACCTATATACCGCTGTTGTACATTTGGCTTACATATTATGTACCTTGTTGCGTTCCGCTGAGGATCTGGTTTCCTTCCAGGTTAGCTGTATGGATCTTTTAAGGGAATGTTGATGAGATCCTATTTATTTCAGGTATTCACTCTTCCGTGATTTTATACTTTATTCTCTGCTATTTGTATCTGCTTAGTAATATAGTTTTTATAGACTCATATTACTTCTTTCGAGTCTATTCGGACAAGTATAATTATTAGGCTGTAGACTTTTTCTCATATTTCTCATTTTTTATGTTTTTGTCCTATGGATTGAGTTGTAAACATGTTATAGTGGTAGCTACACAAATTTAGGACAGCTTTGCATATTCGATTTTGGACGGGAGTCTACTTGGATATGTAGCTGGCCATTGCCACGTGGCCTAGTTCCGTGTATTTTGGGACTGGGACGTGACAGGAACAAAGAAGGTATATCTCATTTACTAAGTTAAAACATGTTGAGCGGTGTTATCTACTGACACCTGGTGTATAGATACACGAGTCACTAATCATGTCTGCAATTCATTGGCAGGGGTTTCAGGAAACCAGACGGCTTAGTGATAGAGAGATATGCTTGTTCATGGGTGATGATACAAAAGTTGCTGTCGTTGCAGTAGGAGATGTTATTTTATCTTTTGTTAGAAATAAGTTTTTGACATTGAGATAAGTCTTTATGCACCTTCACTTAGAAGGAATTTATTTTCTGTTTCTATGCTAATTAAGGATGAATATTCAGTTTATTCTAATGACGATATTATTCTTAGAAAAAAATAAGCATTTTGTCTGTTCTGGTGCGTTAGTAGATAATTTATGTATCATTAATCCTATTTCACTACAATGCAACTTATGGAAATGAATAATACGTCTTCTAACTTAAATAAGAGAAAGAACCTTATTGTATGAACGAAACATATCTTTCGCACTTGCGATTATGCCATATTAACGTAAGAAGGATTCAAAGACTGGTTATAGATGGACCTTTGAGTTTATTGGAAGTGGAGGCACTTCCAGCCTGTGAATCCTGCTTGGAAGGTAAAATATCCAAAAGGCCTTTTAAGGTAAGGGTATAGGACTAAAGATGTGTTGGAATTGGTTCATTCTGATTTGTATGGGCCTATGACTATCCAAGCTAGGGGTGGCTTTGAATATTTTGTCACATTCGTTAACGATTATTCAAGGTATGGTACATTTACTTGATGCGCCTTAAGTCTGAGTACTTTGAAAAATTTAAAGAGTATAAGGCAAAAACGGAGAAACGTCATAAAAAATGTATTAAGTCATTGCGTTCAGATAGTTACGACGAGTACCTTTTTGGAGAGTTTACGAATTACTTATCAGAAGCTGGAATTACATCCCAATTGACTGTACCTGGAATACCCCAACAGAATAGTATAGCAGAAAGAAGGAATATGACTCTTATGGAGATGGTTAGATCAATGATGAGATTCAGATTTGTCAGATTCGTTTTTGGAATATGCGTTAGAGACTGCAGCTTATGTTCTGAACTTGGTACCTTCTAAGTCAATATATATTACTCCCACAGAGCTATGGATCGGGCGAAAGCCTAGTTTGAAACATATTCAGATTTGGGGTAGTCCAACACATGCTGAATGGAAAAACAGATACGTTGGAATTTCGTATAGAACTACGCTTGTTTATAGGCTATCCAAGAGGAATGAAAGGAGGTCTATTTTATAGTCATAAGGATCAGAAGGTCATTGTTAGCACCAATGTTCGATTCTTAGAGAAAAATTATGTGATGAACCATAAACCCATGAATAGAGTTTTTCTACAAGAATTGAGAGGAGAGACATCTATACTTCAATACTAGCACTACAATGAGGAGGAACGACAAATAACTGCACAACGTATCACAAATGTTACACTACAACCTATGGTGCCTCGTCGTAGTAGAAGGGTTGTGATACAACCTGACATATTTATGTTCTTTGGAGAGTCGTCAGACTTCATCTCTGAGGAATAAGATTATGATCCCTGCACTTATAATGAAGCACTCCAAGATAAAGATGCAGAATCTTGGTAAAAAATAATGATATCGGAAATATAATCAATGGATTCTATAAGGTCTGGGAGCTTGTAGAACCACATATTGGTGTAAAAGCTAATTGATGCAAGTGGGTCTATAAGAGAAAAAGAGGAGCAGACGGTAAGGTTTAAAGTACGACTTGTTACAAAATGTTTTACTCAGAAAGAGAGATTGATTATGAGAAAACATTTTCGCTAGTAGCCATGCTCAAGTCTATTCGGATTCTTTTATCTATTGCAGCTCATTTCGATTATGAGATTTGGCAAATGGATGTCAAGACGGCTTTCCTTAATGAAAGGCTTGAAGAAAACATCTATATGAAGCAACCAAACAGATTCATTGAAAAGGGCCAAGAGCATCTTGTTTGTAAGCTCAAGAAGTCCATTTATGGACTTAAGCAAGCTTCCAGACCTTGGAACATCTGTTTTGATCAGGTGATAAAATCCTATCAAGGTTCTAGACGGTAGGCGGGTTTACGACGGAGAGAGTCCGCCTACCGCCTAGGTGACCGGTTGATACATTTTGGACTTTTTATTATTATTTTATTACTATTTTTTTATAATTTGTATATTTTAAGGGTGTTCCATACATAACTAAGTTGTAGAACGAAAATTTATAAAGTTTTAGTTTTGTAAAAGTGAACCACATATCCATAATGCTTACAAAATATTTTTGGCCAAAATATCTTGTTAGGTATTGTTCCGCCTAGACGTCCTACGCTGCCTCACCTTCGCCTATGCCGCCAACCGCCATTGGCTGCATACTCCACCGCCTACGAAAAAGCGGTGCGGAGAGAGAACGCCTATCGCCTAGGCGGCCTAGGCAGCCACCATTTAGAAAACTGAATCCTCTAGATTTGATCAATGTCCGGATGAACCTTATGTATAAAAAGTATGACGGAAACATGGTGTTATTTCAGATACTTTACGTGGATGACATCTTGCTCATTGGAAATAATATGAAGGTGTTATCTCATGTAAGGATATATTTATCCAAGCAGTTTAATGTGAAGGACTTAGGAGAAGCATGTAACATCCCTTGGGATCAAAGTTCTACGAGATCTCAAGAAAAGATGTTGGGCTTTCTCAGTTATATCGATATTGTACTAATTCGTTTTAGCATGCAAAATTTCAAGAAAGATTTTTTACCTTTTAGGCATGTAATATCTCTATCAAAGGAGCAGTGTCCGAGGGCACCTAAGAGATAGAGGACATGAAAGTGGTTCCTTATGCTTCGACAGTTGGAAGCTTAATGTATGCAATGCTTTGTACGAGACTATACATCTGCTCATAGCCGGCTCCAGGGGGAGGCCGGCTAGGCAGCTGCCTAGGGCCTTCTCCCCCGAGGGGGCCTCTAATTTTTTTTGGATTTTTAATTATTTTGTACCGGGCCAAAAAAGAATTTATGGGTCTGAAAAATGCGTGATTGTTTGGAGAAGAATCAAATAAAACAATCAAAAGAAAAAAATATTGCACTATTATGTCTCATACTTTTCCTCGAAAAATGTCTCCCCAACGAAAAAAATGAAACAGTCTCTCCCTCCCTCAACAAACGGGTCCATGCAGATCTTTCTCCTTTCTACTTTCTAATGTCCTTTTTTGTCTTGTGAAGCTTCTAATATTTTTTTTTTAAATATTGGGAAGCGCATAAGTGGAGGAGATCGTAAAGTAAATATATCTTAGTTACTTGCAAATAAAATAATAAAAATTATATAGAGGGATAAGGGCCTCAATTTTTGGACATGGCTAGGACCTTCAAATTGCTAGAGCCAGCCCTGCATCTGCTTTGCTGTTAGCATGGTTAGCAGATATCTGTCTAACCCAGGACACGATTACTGGATTGCGGTAAAGCATATTCTGAAGTACCTGAAAAGGACTAAAGATTATATACTGGTTTACCAGGCAGATAGTTTAGTGCCTTGGGGTATACAAACTCAGATTTTCAGTCAGGTAATGATTCCATAAAATCTAAGCATGAAGCAAAAATGTATTGCTGATTCTACCATGGAAGCCGAGTATATGACGGCCTCTGAGGCAAGCCAAAGAAGCAGCCAAAGAAGCGGTTTGGATCAGAAACTTCCTATTTGACTTGGATGTGGTACCTAGTATGCGTAGGACTATTATACTTTATTGTGATAATAGTGGTACAGTAGCAAACTCGAAGGAACCACGAGCCCATAAGACAGGTAAACACATTGAGCAAGTACCACCTGATACGAGATATCATAAAGAGAGAAGATGTTCATGTGACCAAGATATCATCAACAGACAACCTAGCTGATTCCTTTACAAAGAACTTACCGACTAAGGCTTTTGATAGTCATGTTGAGGGAACGAGAGTCATATGCGTGGAAGCATTGCTTTAAGTATAAGTGGAAGATTTGTAACAGTATACTAAAAAACAAAACTTTGAGTATAAGAGGGAGATTGTTAGGGTTGGATACTAAAAATATCACTTTTGTATTAACTATATTTTTTTAATTTTTTTGTATGTGAATCATATGGGCAAATGTTTGCATATTATATTTGTTATACTATTGATGTAAGTGTCTGATATTCTATATTGTTGATAATATAGTGTGTGAAGTCACACAGAAGATCATATTATCAGTTCCCGGTAGAATATGTAAATGGTTCACAACTTAGATAGATTTGGACAAACCATTGGTAAGGTTGTAGTATAATCTGACTTTAGTCTATCTTGACTATAGGTTTACACTAGTACATTTTGTGTGTATTGAACATGACCACTTAAGGTTGTTCTCTTTGTACTGAACAAGGTTCGAAGTATTTGTATCGATATCGGTATCAGACATTTCTTATGAGTATCGGTATCGGCGGTATCGAATCGGAGTATCGGATTTTTTTGTGTCGACAATATATTAATTATTAATAAACTATATATAGAAACATTAAATTTTTTGGCTTTATGTATATATTAATACATATATAGAAACATATATCAGAATATACATAAATATTATGTATGTATCAGAATAGACATAAACATATATGAGTAATACTTTTAGTAGAAGCATATATAAAAGCATTTTTTGGCTTTATATATGTATTAATAGAAACATTTTTTCACATCAATAGAAACATATTAATCTTTTTGGCTTTATGTATGTATTAATACAAATGTATGAAGAAGCATTTTTTTTTCTTACAGTAATAAAATTCATTTTTTTAAATATCTTCCTAATCATGATTGTCACACTACAATCCACCTAATATGGTTGGGGACCATATATTAGTGAGATGTGACCAAATGTGTCTAAGAGCATCCACAGTGACAACACTCCAAATCCTCCAAATTACTTCAAACCATACTCCAAAAATTAATTTTGAAGTATTTCCTTCATGTTGGTACACAATGATATACTCCAAATAAACACTCCAAATTGACAAGTGGCAACATCCCATCTTTTCCCTCATTATTTTTCCTTCATAATTGACAAGTGGCAACACTCCAAAAAATAGAATAAAGGAGAAAAGTAAATATGGTGGGTCCCAAGTAACTATAGCTCCACTAGTGGACTCTCCAAATTTGGAGAGTCTCTTGGCTTTCTACTCTTTTTCAAGTGTGGACAAGAGTCCATTGTAGCCCTCAAGTGCTACAAAATTTGGCTAAAGGCCAAATATAGCACTTGAAAAGAGTCCCACTGTGGATGCTCTAACAACTGGTGCACAAATTACCCACTATATGCGTTGGAAACAACTCTAGTAAATACACTTTAATATCTCCTGTACCAAACACCCTCTACTGTACCAACTATAATAAATACAGTTTAATTCTCTCTTCAATTCTACTTTGGAATTTGGTTTTTGTCTCTTCAATTTCTGCTGTACTCATAAAATAATAATAATAACAATAAATTTTTTTGCTGTACTGGTAGGCAAGAGAGACACTATGCATTGGAATTTGGGTTTTCCTCTCTCTAGTTATTTTTTCTCCTCCTCCCCCTTCAGACCTCTAAAGAAAGCCCTAAACCTCCTCCAACCTCTTACTACCATCATCGGAGGATATGGACCTTCCTGATTGGATCGTCGGCAGTCCGATAATCGATGGGGGAGATGTACAAGAACCAGCTACAGGAGCTCATGCAGCTCGCGCGAGGAGCTGCTTCAGCCTCCCATCCTACTCCTGCATCAGGGAAGGGCTGACCATGCGCAGAGGTTCATGGCCACCAACTTTAATATTGTCTTCGAGAGCCCCTCCTACTTCGAGAGAAGCCCCTCCTCCAACCTCTTGCTTTCTTTATCTAAATTTTTTTTATTATTATAAATATTTATGCTGAAAATCGGTTCGTATCAATTCGTATCGGTCTATATCGGATACCTATCGGTCGATACAGACCGAGGCAATATTTTTTCTCCTGGATCGGCCGATACCGATATTTTTGGTCAGTATCGGATCAGACTGAGTCAAAACAGATCCGATACGGATGATACGTATCGGTATCGACCGATACTTTAAACCTTGGTACTGACTACATAAGATAACAAATATCTCCGTTATTATGGATGCTTGTGTTCGTAATTCAGATATAATAACATGTATATGCAATGTGCATTACTTTGACTCATAAAAGAGTGTGTTTCTTTATTGGTCAACAACCTCTATCATTAGGTAATGACATTGTGTGTATGATGGGTTGTTGAGTATAAAAGAAATTCATGTTCCGATATATCGGGTTGATGATGTCCCCGTAAGGAGCTCATAAGGATTGTCATGTAAACCTTGCAAGCGGATTATATTCGATATGACAGATGAAGTTGAGTGGTACTACTTAAGGATAAAAGATGTCGATTAATATAGTTGTCAGTAACTTAATTTGATCGACGGACATTCGATATCTTAACATGGGGAGGCGAACAAGTATATAATAAGGAGCCCATAAACGTAATTTGGGATTAGGAAGGTAGTGCAAAAATAGCCCTTTAGTGGATTGAGCTATTGTTAACGAGCCTGGGTTGTGTGTTAGGGCTGAACACGGGATACCTAGATCCATTAGACCTAACCCTAATTTCTCCTCGTTGTCCCTGTTGTAGCCTATATATACACCCTCTATTCTCTGGCCATCATATGATCAGAAAAATAGCAACTTTCTTTAAATTCGTTCTTCGCGTAAGGAGAGAAAGGGAGGCCAGCAAAGGAGAAAATGTTTGGAGCTCGTCGCCCACACGACGTCTAAAAGGAATACGACAGAAGATCTTGAGGTCGCTGACTGATCGAGGTTGCTGGAAACTATCATCTACTTCTCATTGCTTTAGGTATAATTCATGAATCCTATTTTCTGCCATTAAAAGATTAGATCATGTTTTAAACCTGTTCATGCTTTATCGATCGACATGCACACCAATTCGCAGTCCTGGGATTCCCGTCATTGAAGGGTTAGGATTGACACATGCACAGATTAGCTCTGAAGTCTTATCGCATGGATGAGGAATCGTCATGCGTGCATGGATGAGGAATCATTATGCGGCAAACTGTCTTTGTCCATGGACATTGTTCCATCGCATGGATCAATCCGTGATCCTAGAGATCCCAGTTCCATCAGTTTGCTGAAAGGAGAAGACAATAGTTGATGGTTATGATTGACGGAGATGAAGAGTCAAGAGCCCTGATTATCTTGCTCTGATACCATGTAAAAAGCAAAGACTACATTGGAAATAATAGGATATCATTCATTGATAGCATTGAGTACAGATATACATAGGATGCGCGTTTCACTTTGATTTCCAAGTAATGTGGGATCAAACAACTACCCACATACTCTTAAGACAAATTGTCTCTAGCAATGAATTTTATATTATTATTTTATAATATTGTGCATTTTATTCTAATTATTCTAACACACCAATCCAATCAACATCATGGTTGAGCTAAACAGCATATTGGTGGTGGTCTTTTTGTGGTCATACAAGAGAGGTCGGTTCTATATCCCACTATTTAACATCATAAAGCTACAATTTCTTTCTTTTGCAAATGATTCAATTCTGACTAAAGACATCCAAAGAACCTGTATGCTGATCTATGTTGTATTGGACGCTAGGCGAGGCGAGGCGAGAAGCCACCCGCCTCGTCTAGGCGCGCCTAGACGTCCGTCCATATTTTTTCCTTCAGCAACCTGCAAGCAGCGGCAGCAGGTGAACTTCTAGGCTCTAGCAGAATTCAAGCAGGCAGTAGCAACATGTGCACTACCAGCAGAAACCTAGTGACCCCAGGATCTTATATACTTGTACATGTTGCAAAAAACTATATACTTGTGGCTGATATCATATCATGGTTCATGATATATCATATTTAAGAATGTGTATAATATGATGTAAAGCATGTATGCAGTGATACTTGTAAAACCTTCCGCCTAGGCGCCCGCAACACATCCTCTGGTCGATCCTAGACGCCCGCCTAAGCGTGCCTAGGCACCAATCAATTGAACCTGTGTTTAATTCCTCAGGTCGAGGCGTCATTCTCCTGACCTGGATGCCTAGGCCGCCTAGGCGTTGCCTGTGACAACATAGATGCTGATTATATTGGTGTTACTAGATTACAAGGAAACCCCTGATCAATATGGAACACCATACTTGATGACCTCAAGGTAGGTACAAAGGTTACATGCATAAGCAGCACAATTAAACTACAAAATTCCTTAAATGTTTACTTAGTAGCGTGTCAATATTTTCGTATGGTGTATATAGTCATGATATATTGCCTTGTAAAATATTGTTTTCTTCAAATGAAATAGCCATTATATACTTTTTGAAGTATTTTTTTAATATTAATATACTTGTTACTTTTAATCTTATATACCAGGAGTTTTCTTTGTGCGGAGTTCGGACTGGAGCAAAAATTTCCTAGACATGTGGTGGAATCAAACGTCATTTATACAATTTGGATCAACAAAAAGTGGCGACAATGCTGCCATGAAGCACTTGATAGATAATCTCTCACCGGGAGAGTTGCAAGAGCATGTCAGCATATCGTCCATGCAGTGTCTCTTTAATTCCTATCCCTGGTCTCTTACGTGGAGATCTGTCATTCGTCTTGTGTGCTCACCGCACGCCATCTGGAGAGGTTAATTGCTCTTTATGATCTATTGCAAGTTTTTATGGTTATGGGCTCTCATTTGCTAGATTGAATGATATCTTATAAATTTTCTCGTTATGAAATGAACTATTATTGGTGACAAACTTGAGATAAGTTTTTTGTTGACTTATAAGTATACTTATTTAAGTATATCTCTTCACATTGTTGATCACAGGAACCTATTCCAAGGGAGATTTCATTTTACACCTTGCTGGATTCGACAATAAGAAAGAATGGGCTGCCAAAATTCTTCAGGAAATAAATGTTGAGAAGTTGTAGTAGAGGAAGCTTGTAAATACTCAAAATAGCACTGATTCTTCAATCCCTATTTTTCATGTAATTTTGTAGTGGTACATGTACTTTTACATCCCATTGACATGGTTAATTTCATAAAGTTTTGGATGATCCACTTATTATCTTGCCATAGTCTTCTACGAGAAGGAAATAGAGCTACTCATTTTGTACAAAAAGAAAACATGTTTTTTTTTTCTTTTTCTTTTCTGTTTCACTCTTCTTTGCGCTTGTACATCATGCGGCAGGTTTATTTATTTTCTTAAACGCTCTCATGGATTAATAAACATTCTTACTATCGATCATCCACTCTTATTTGTAGCAATTTCCGATCTTCTCAATTATAGAAGCTTTTTTTCCCCCTCTCGGAATATACTCTGTTTGGATGGCATGGTTCCAATTTCTTCTTCTGAACCTGAACTGGCTTGTTTGGTAACATGGATTTGGATTTGGATTTGGAAATCCAAAATTCAAATCCAATCCAAATTCAAATCCAACTCCAACCAAACATAGAATTTTGTAAACTATAATTATGATTAATAATAATGATAATAATATATTAATTAATTAAATAATAAAATAAATAAATTATTAATTAATTTTTATAATTATTAGTATAGTTATGATTAATATAATTATGATAATAGTATGATTAATAAATTATTAATTAAGATTACAATGACGATTAATAAATTATTAATTAAAATTTTAATAATATATTAATTATTAAATTATTAAATAATAAATTATTAAATCCGATGATAATTATGATTAATATATTATTAATTAAAATCATTATAAATAGTAATTAATATTTATAATTAAGCTTATAATTAAGACTAATAATTCATTAATTAAGAGTATAATTAAATATTTATTAATTAATTATTAATTAAATTATAGTTATGATTAATAAATTATTATAATTATGATTAATAAATGTTATTATTAAATATTTAATTGATGAACCGTAAAATTATTAATTAAGACTATAATGTAATAAATTATTAATTAAAATCATTATAATATATGAATTATTAAAATTTTAAATTACTAAATTATAAATTATGATAAGATTAAAATATTATTTAATTAAGATTACAATAAAATAGTAATTAACAACATTTTAATTAAGATTATAATAAGACTAATAAATTATTAATTATAATTATAATTGGATATTAATTAATAAATTATTACTTAAGATTATAGTTATGATTAATAAATTATTAATTAAGATTATACTTATGATTAATAAAATTATAATTATTAATTGAGATTATTATAAAATATTAAATAATAAAACTATTAATTAATAAATATTAATTTAAATTATAATTACGATAACTAACTATTAGTGAAATTTTTTATAAAAATAATAACTAACTATTAGTTATAATAAAATTTAATTTTTAAAATAATAATAATGACTAATTTTTTTTAAACTAATAGTTAATTCTTCATTAACTATAAAGTAAATATTTTTTAAAATAAAAATTATAAAAAATATATATAAGAAATAACTAATTAATAAATTAAATAACTAATTCATTATTAATTAGTATTAACGAAATATTTAATAAAAATAAAATTATTAAAAAAATAACTAACTTTTTTTTTCTTCCAAATCCAACTTTCTTTTTCTTCCAAATCCAAAATTTGGATTTGGTCATACTTCCCATATTCAAATCCATCTCCAACCAAACATAGAATTATATGAATTTAACTACAAATCCATAAAATCCTAAAATCTACCTCCAAATACGATTTACCAAACGGACCCAAGTGAAAGTGCTATTGTCATGTTGGACTGGCAGTATTTATGCTCCTGAGTTTTATACTCAAAAGGAAGGTTCACAGTTTAATACTCAAAAATATGGAAACTTAAATAAATAAAACTGTGTTAGCTAAGATAAAAATTATAGGAAACTAAAATAACTAGTTTGAAATTCAATGTATTTTATCTACTGTTGATTTGTAGGAACAGGACATGTCTTGTGTATATTATTTTTGTGTGCTCTTGCAGAAATATATCATATGGTTGCCAAGAAAGGTTTACTGGGTAGAAAGACAATGCTACGCCCAATGTTTTTTGTATTAGGCCTTAATATGTCACATTTTTAGTTAAATCTGTACATGACCTGATTCATAATTTAATTATGGACACTGTGGATGTTGATTGATTTAAATATACTGAATTTAGCTTGTGTCCATGTTGAGAACTAATAAGGGACTTAGTTCCACATTGAAAAATGTAGTATGAAGAAGAGCTAGACTTCCTATACGTAGTGGAGTAGCCAATCAATAAAATACAACAATTATTCTCTACATGGTATCAGAGCCATAACCACAATTTTTTTTCCCACCCTTTCCCCAACCCGGCAAACCCATCCCCCCAGCCCTCCCGACGCCCCCCTGCCGCCGAACCCCCCCTGCTGCCCCCTGCAGTTCCCCCCCTGTCCCCCCCCCGACGCGCCCCCCCCCCCCCCCCCCCCCGCTGCCACCGCCGACCTCCCCCCCCCATGCTGCCCCCCGACGCCCCCTGCCCCCCCCCCCCCCCGACGCCCCCCCTCTTCCGACCCCAACTGCTGCCGACCCCCCCCCCCCCGACGCCCCCCCTCTTCCGACCCCAACTGCTGCCGACCCCCCCCCCCCCCCCCTTTTTTTTCAAAACGAAAAAACCCTAATTTGAGAGAGAGATTATGTGGACGGTTATTCGAAGACGGAGGACGTCAAATACTTTATTTGCACCATCTGTTCCTAGAGTACGCCCTCCGGAATTATAAAATGCTTCATTTGTTTTCCGTTCTCGATCTGCAAAATTAGGATCTACATGCGCGCGCCGGTGTTGGCCACATTAACAGCGCATTCGTAAGGTCTCTGTTGAAGACTTTACATAAAGACGATGACGACGAAGCCGACGAAGACGACGACGATGACGAATCACAGTTGAAGACGCCATGGATTCGATCAGTGGTAAACTGACAGCAAAAGAGATGAAGGCCTTGGTTGATGATATTTTATCAAAGAGATTAACTGAGGCAACCCCACGTGTGATCCATACTGATGTGGATCCGTCACCCTACAAAATGGGGAAGCTGGAATAGCTGGAGACGAAGTTGGAAGGAATGTCCAACTACTTGAAATGGTCACGGCAGACAATACGGACGGTGAAGGGACGAGACTTGGTTGGCTACGTCAATGGCCAAACCAAGGTGCCAGATAATCCCTCCTTAAAGGAGTTTGCTATTTTGGAAATTGTCAACAATATTGTGGCTGGATGGTTGACAGCCTCCTTGACCGACCAGGTGTCCGGCAATGTAGAGGCGATGGAGGCTGCAGCTGATATATGGCGGACTTTGAAGGATATGTACTCAGGCTCAGGAAATCCTATGCGGGTCTTCCAACTACAGGATGAACTTGATAGGGTGGCCCAGGACGACCGTACCATCTCTGAGTATACAGTACTATTGAAGAAGTACTGGTCTGATCTGGATCACTATGATCCTCTTGGGATGGAAGATGCATAAGTCGAACCAGCATTTGCGAAATATTTCCAAAAGTTCTTGGATTATATTTCGCGACAACGGATGATGAAGTTCTTGAAGGATCGTAACCCTGTGTTTGAGCATAGAAGGAATGTACTCCTAGCACAGCCCATGCTTCCCACCTTAGAAGAAGCCATAACTGCCATGGCACAAGAAGATGCTCGATTGAAGTTGATGCCCAACAAGGGCTATTTTCGGGGGGAGCAAGCCGCTGTTGACAAGTCTGCCCTTGTCGCCTTCAATCAGCCTCCATCTGTGGCCGGTGTTTGCCACAACTGTGGTGACTCAGGGCATTACATCAGAGTTTGTCCAAAACCCCTGCAAAGTCAGTCGAGTGATCGTGGACGGGGCCACGGAGGACGTCGAGGTGGTAGAGGCGGTTATTCTGGTAGAAGGGGAAATTATTCTGGAGGACACAAAGCTAATCTGGCGGAGGAAGGTGGAGAAAATCACCTGGCTGAGTTAACCCCTCTTGAGAAGGAGTTCCTCGCTAGGTTACGCAACACGAAGCTGGGTTCGGACGGCAGTCATGGGACGTCATCTACCTCGGGGGATCACATCACTTGCTTTGCCCAAACCAGCACAGGTATTCCTGCGCGTGCTCTTGCAGCTGCTGTCCACCAACCAGGTTGGATTATGGACTCTGGGCATCTCGCCATGTCACGGGGTCCCGCTGTGAGTTCCAGGACTATACTCACTTACCGACGCCGGAGAGCATTCAGACTGCTAATGGTAACTCCAGCCCTGTCATGGGTAAAGGCACTGTCGTATACACCCCTTCTCTCACTCTCACCAATGTCTTACATGCTTCGTCTTTTCCTGTCAATCTTCTTTCTATTAGTGCCATTATTCTTGATCTTAACTGTACTATTTCCTTTGACATTCCTACAGTAACTTTTCAGGAGAAGGGGACAGAACGACGACTAGGGACTGGCACATGGCATAAGGGGCTGTGGTACTTGGACAGGACTGGACTGGACAAAGTATTGGCATCTCTGGTAGCAGACACACCAGGAAGATTAACGGCGCAGTATGGAAGATGAATTGCTACTCCACCACCAGCGTGTAGGTCATTCTTCTTTTAAAATTATTAGTCGAATGTATCCGTCCTTATACCAAAGGACTAATAAAGAGAAGACACCGTTATTAGTCGAATGTATCCGTCCTTATCCCGAAACATTAATGGGGGCAGGCGGTGCCTCTTATCTTATCAACAGAATGCCATCTCAGGTATTGGACTGGAAGACACCGTTGGAGATGCTTACTGGTGCAACCACGTACACTGTTCCACCGAAAGTATTTGGGTGTGTACATTTTGTCCAAGATAATAGGCCAGGAGTTGGCAAACTGGATCCTAGAGCGGTTAAATGTGTCTTTGTCGAGTACACGACAACTCAGAAGGGACACACATGTTGGAGCCCAGTTGAGTGGAGATATTTGTAAGCATGGACGTTACATTCAGAGAACTGGAACCATATTATGGTTCGGATGACGGTTCAGCGTTTGGAGACACACCTAACACAGAGGGTGTTAGATGTGAGGGAGAGAAAATAAGTCCATCTGTGGTGGTCGAATCGGTCCCATGCCCGGTCGTGGAAAACTGGACAAAAGGGGGAGAAAGCAGTGACTCCGATACAGAAGATGAAGAAGATACATATATTAAACAGGGGGAGCAGCAGACAATGGAAAATGAGCTCTAAGTCTACAGAAGGAGACAGCAGAAGTCCAGTACTGTGCCTGTACCGTGCCCTGTGCCTACTGTACCAAGTCCCTCGTCTACTCCTGCTCCAACTCTTAAAGATGTTGCCCCCGCACTGAATCAATCTGATTCTGATGCGGATCTCTCTGACTCTGATGGTATGATCTCTCCACCACCTATTGCTCCCTTAAGGAGATCTTCTCGCATCAATACGGGTAAGGCTTCTAGTCATTTTGATGATTATGAACATGATATTGCCAACTACCTGTCTTATTCTAACATTTTATCGAATTATCGAACCTTCATTGCATCATTAGACTCTACTTCGTTGCCCAAATGTTGGCAGGAAGCAAAGAAAGATCCAAGGTGAAAAGCTGCAATGATGGAAGAACTTGGGACACTGGAGAAAAATAAGATGTGGGAGCTGGTTCTATTACCCAAAGGGAAGAAAACTGTGGGATGCAAATAGGTGTACACAGTAAAGAAAACGTCAGAAGGAAAAGTGGAACGATACAAGGCAAGATTGGTTGCAAAAGAATACACACAATCATATGGCATCAACTATGATGAGACGTTTGCTCCAGTAGCAAAAATGAGCACCGTAAGAACTCTGGTCTCCATTACAGCAAACTATGGATGGAAGCTATACCAGTTAGATGTGAAGAATGCCTTTCTCCATGGGGACCTACAAGAAGAAGTGTATATAGAACTTCCGCCAGGGTGCTACGCTACAGAATCAGACGGAGGAACGTCGCATGGAAAGGTGTGCAAACTAAAAAGTCGCTATATGGACTCAAACAATCTCCTCGAGCCTGGTTTGACAGATTCAGAAAGGCTGTTACAGGGCATGGGATACCATCAAGAAAATGCAGATCATACGTTCTTCCTTCAGCATGCAAGGGGCCACATCACAATACTTGCTGTATACGTGGATGATATAGTAATCACAGGTAATGATGAAGTCGAGATCGCTAAGCTGAAGTCAAAACTCGTAAAGGAGTTTGAGGTGAAGGATTTAGGAACGATGAGATACTTTCTAGGTATTGAGATGTGTGAAGGCGAACAATGAATTGTTCTCTCACATAGAAAATACGTACTAGATCTGCTGAAGGAGACAGGGATGCTGGGATGCAAAGCAGCAGTCACTCCAATTGACCAGAAGTGCAAGTTGGGAGCAGAAGCAGGAGAGCCAGTTGATCGTAAAAGATATCAACGACTTGTAGGGAGATTGATTTATCTGGGGCACACTCGCCCTGATATCTTATTTGCGGTGAGTGTAGTAAGTCGCTACATGCATGATCCAAGAACGGGCCATATGGATGCAGTGTTTCAGATCTTGAGATATCTGAAAGGGACGCCGGGGAAAGGACTATGGTTCAAGAAGAATGGATGTATAAAAGTTGAGGGATACTGCGATACAGACTGGGCGAGCTACATAGATGATAGAAGGTCTACCACGGGATATTATTTCTTTGTAGGAGGAAACTTGGTCTCAGGGAGAAGCAAGAAACAGTCAGTGGTAGCACGGTCTACAGCTGAAGCAGAATACAGAGCAATGATTTTAGGAGTGTCGGAGTTACTGTGGGTGAAAGCATTGCTGACAGAGTTGAAGCTGGACAAGGGAGCACCGTTACGTCTTCTGAGCGATAGTCAAGCTGCAATAAGTATAGCTAACAATCCAGTTCAGCACGACAGAACGAAGCACATCGAGATCGATTGATTCTTTATCAAAGAGAAGCTGGAACAAGGGATACTGAAGATTGATTATGTTCGCTCAGAAGAACAAGTGGTAGACTGTCTGACTAAGGGCCTTGGTTCATTAAGTCTGTCAAAGATATGTAACAAGATGGGAATGATTAATATCTATCGCGCATCTTTTGGGGGAGTGTTGAGAACTAATAAGGGACTTAGTCCCACATTGAAAAATGTAGTATGAAGAGGAGCTAGACTCCCTATAAGTAGTGGAGTAGCCAATCAATAAAATACAACAATTATTCTCTACAGTCCACATTAGTCAAGACATGCGATACCGATTTGCCAATTTTTTGTGTTTTTTTTATTACATTTTGGAGTATCCGTGACATATTTAATATGAGTATCTAATACAACACGAGCATTACATGACATGAATTTTAGAGTGTTTATAGTACTTGGGGCTCAAATATTAAACAAGTCAATTGCAACAAAATCTTGTTATATATCATATGTACCCTAATTTTGACATTAGAAAATTCTTTTTTTACACAGGCTCCATCGTGGCCCCATATGTTAGCAGAATATCTTGAACTATCATAATTTTATAATTAATTATTAAGAATATTTATTAGCAAAAAAATATCTCAAAATATTGGATTGTTAGTAACTTGCTACCTCTATCTATTGCCCGTCGTATTTGCGGTCAAACTAAAAGAATATACACATGAAATAATGAAATAGAGTCTTCTACGAAACTAACTAAATAATAAACTAGATAAAATTGTGAGATAGAAAGAGAATTGTTTCAATATAAAGTAATGTGTTGATCTCCATAGCTTTGAAGTTATCAAAAACTGAAACTAATCTTGCATATTATATCGAATTCTTCTTTTGATAACGTCTATGGTGGTTGTGGAAAGATGAAAGAGTTAAAACGAGATAAATATGCATATATTTTTGACATATTTTTTAAATCTAGGTGATCTGGAACATTCTCACCACAAGGATGCAACAAAAACTTCAAATTTGATTTATATTGCTCATTGGAGTCATTAGCCTCCATCTTAGCTCGTCTTCGCTAGCTGAACAACTTTAGCAACCCTGTCAGCTTTGCTCGTTCCCGCCAGCCGAACAATCTTAGAACCCCTGCTACCTTGGCTCGTTTCTACCAGCCGAACAACCTTAGCATCCCTGTTACCACTACAAAATATTGGTAATTAGCGACGGACACAGCCGTCACTAATATGGCTTTTCCGTCATTATTTAAATGGGTTTAATAGGGTAAAGTGCAAAAAATCCCTCGTTAAATATGTGCCTTTTGCACTAAAAGACCCCATGCTCTTAAAATTCCCAAAAGTTTGAAATATGCTCATTTTGCCCCCAAGTGACAATTTTACCCCTCCTACCCCCCTCCTTCTTCGGCTGTGTTCGCCGGCGATGGAGGCGGAAGGGGGGGTGGGGGTCGGGGGGGGGGGGGCGGGGGAGGGGAGGGGGCGGGGTCGGGGGGCCGCTCGCCGGCGAGAAAGAGCAGGGGGGTCGGGGCCGGCGAGGGAGCCGGGGGTCGGGGCCGACGAGGGAGCGGGGGGGTCGGGGCCGACGAAGGAGGAGGAGGGGGGGTCGAGGCCGGCGAAGGAGGAGGAGGGGGGGTCGGGGCCGACGAAGGAGGAGGAGGGGGGGTCGAGGCCGGCGAGGGAGGAGAAGGGGGGTGGGTCGGGGGAGCGCTCGTCGGCGAGGAGGGTGGGGTTGGGGGCTCGCCGGCGAGTGGGGAGGATCGGGGGGGGGGGGGTCAGGGGGGGCTAGGGGATCGCCGGCGGGGGGGGGGGGGGGGGGGTCGGGGGGGCTGGGGGATCGCCGGCGATGGAGGGGGGTTGGGGACTCGCCGGCGCCGGCGCCGCCGGAGGGGGGGAGGGGTATTTTTGGTATAAAGTTTTTAAAATTTGGGTGGAGGGGCCTAATCGAGCGGATATATAATCTAAGGAGGGGTAAACTGACAAAAAATTTTAAAAGGTCTTTTAGTACAAAAGGCACATATTTAACGAGGGGTTTTTTTGCACTTTACCCTTATTTAAATTAACGACGGAATATGTACGTCGATAGGTTTATGGTCGCTATGAAAAATATGTCGGTAATTCGTCGCTACAGCGACAAACCACCGACAGATTTACCGACAAAATTCAGCGACGGATTAGCAACGTATAAACCCCATCGGCAAAATCTGTGACAGCTTAGCGATGGATTAGGAACAGAGTTTTGTGAGCCCAAACTTAGAAATTTTCAGAAGCTCAGCGACGGAAAATTCTGTCGATAACTCGTCTGATACGCTTTTGGGTATCAGATAGCATGTTACCGAGGAAAATTTTCGTCGGTAGTTCGTCGCTGAGGTGCAGATATTCCGTCAGTAGTAGTCGCTAGTTCGTTGCTAATCTGCAATTCTTTTAGGAATCTGTCGATATTCTGTCGCTGGTCGGTCGCGGTGCTTGTCATTATTATCAGAGTAATTGGTTCCTGCTTTGCTCAAACCAGTTATATATATATATATATATATATATATATATATATATATATATATATAAATATATATATATATATATATATATATATATATATATATATATATATATATTATATTCAATAACATGAAATACAAATATATAACAGTGAATCCAATAGACTATTTATTCAATAAACTAAAAGACAAATATGTAAAATTGAATGAAATAGATGCAAACAAATATTTTCTCAAACTATGGAGTCCATACGAACTCACCAAGCCCCAATATAGTACATATACACAAATGTATCATAAACTCCATAAAGTTCATACAAATCATCGATCCAATACAATAAAAAATCATACAAGATGCTCCAAAACATCAAACTGTTGGTGGAGGAGGTGGAGGAGGCAGAGGCGGCTGTCCACACGCACACTACAAGAATAAAGGCTTTTCTTGATAGGGGAAAACCGTCAAGAAATGGGTATCTTGACGGTTGCAGATCCGTCAACTAGGCCGGAGTCAAGAAAAGTCCCCCCTTTTTTTGATGGTCGCTGACATGGCTTGTCTTGACGGTTTTTGGCCGTCATATTAAGTAATTTTTCTTGACTGCTTTTAGCTCTTAAGATAGCAGTTTTTAGAAACCGTCAACATAGGCAAAAACTTTTTTTGACTCCGGCCTAGATGACGGCCTTTAGCCGTCAATAAAAGCATTTTGTTTTGACGGACAAAATCCGTCATGAAAAGCACTATTTCACGGCTATATTGTGCAGCATGATATGAATTAAAGTTGACGTTTGACAACCGTCAAGAGAAGCTATCCAAAGTACCGTCAAGAGAAGCATGCCAAAATTTTGTCAAGAATTATATAATATTAATCAACCACACATTATATCAATCCAGAAGCTACACACATCAAATTGCTATAAAACCCAAATTTCATATTAACAAACTATATTGTTCATACGACAAAATTTTTCAATACACATCTATAAAGTATTCTTCACTTGTCCAACCACAACATAATCCAACCATAAAGTACACATCCCACATCTGTTGTTTCCATACCACTTAAACATCCAAACCACAAACATCCATCACTTGTCACCACAAAACATAATCTACCAATATTACAAAATAAAACAAAAAAAATTAGAAAACCATATCGGAGCACATCCCTCCATATTCACAACATTTCCCTATTCACAGCATGCAGCACCTTCATTTTTCAGCTAGTTCCTGAGAGAAGAAGAATACAAAGTATCAACTCACTATTACAGAATTATCAATACAGTTTGACTAAATGTAAAATATGTTTGTGACTATTAGAAAGAAACATACAAGCAGTTCTAACCTAACAACAAAAACTTAAACTTTTTTTTGTGACCCTCCAGGAATTCATTCAACTATATATAAGACAATTGTTGGACGAGACAAGAAGACCGTAAAATTTGCTAGTAATGTTATCCAAATAGCAACAATAAAAAAGAATATAGTCAATACTATCATCCCAAATCATCATGATCCAAACCTTCTCCCATTAGAATTGAGGTTAAGACAATCTTTTTAAAATTTTACCTTAAAAAGCTTGAGATACAAAGTTATTTACAATCTACCATAAGCACATGCCATTGAAAGTTCTCAAATATGTCTGTTGGAAAACCAAATAGGTTTCTTCTTGAAACAAACTTAGGCTACAACTAAAAAGATGAAATTAAGAGTACTAAAAGATCAGATCTTAGAATTCAGCTTATATGATCCTTGTAACAATATAAAATCTAGTACTTATTTGCATGTTTTTGGGACATGTATGAAATCTGAATTTTAGTATTAGCACTATGAGTAATAGAAAATAGTTACTTTAAGAAGAATGTACACAAGAACCAGAAGTACAATAAAAAGGTATCATAAACCATTAAAATCTCTCAATACAAGCTCCTTAAAGTAAACATGGAAGCCTTTTGGAAATAAAAACCATCTCATGCAATACAAACATATGATGATAAGAGAAAAAAAAGTTAAATCTAAGGATGCCCAATTTCAATCGACGTGCTCTATTAGTCTAAAACAACTACTTTAACATGGTAATATTGGCTTACATGTGGACTAAATTTAAAGATACTATAGTGGAATTATGAGCTTCCAACTACCAGTTTACATCACCCGAACCTCGGAATGTCAGAAAGTACGAAGTCTAATTCAATTAATTTTGACATTAGACTCTTCAGATTTTTGTATGCATGTAGACTATATGTATGTGTGTACATATATATTCCACAGAAAGATGCGATACTGAAACAACCAACTATTGGTTCTCCTTTGACCAAACAGCACAAAAATTTCAACTTGTGAACACTTAAGCAAGGAAATTTGTCAGTTTTCTTTATCATGTCAATCTAAGATGAATATCACCCTTAAATTATTGTTCACAAATTTCACACAATATCTCAATTCCATAAATTTCGGACTTAGGATCCCACAACTCTCCAAAAAATTGCCAACATCCAGAGAAGCATATAAGCTTGTTTACAAATTAAATTGATCATTTGACATCAATATTAGTAAACATTGACTTATCCCTAGGCCCCTTGAGGTACCCCACCTTAAGTTTCCCAGCGACAACCAGTTCAGTCTTTTAAAACTAAAAGAGCAATATAGTTTCAAGATCATTGTAATTTAGAAATACAGCTTAAACTCGTTAAACTATAGACTCATTAAACAAAATAACTAGTAGGCAAACAAATGGAAATAGAGTGCCATCATAAAACTCCACAATAAAAATATTTCTTCGAAATTGTTAAACTATAGATTCACTGTAGATAGTCTAAAATTACCTGCGACGATTTGTTAGTTAAGGAATTGCAAAAAATGTTGCATCTACTCTGTACGCCCTTCATTAATTTCTTTGAAATTGTAGTCTTCCTTTTGATTGTACTGTTTGTAAATAGGAAGAAAAATGAAACTGTTACTGTCATGATATATTTATATTCTAAATATACATGTCGATTAAGAAAAACATCACCTTTGGATTAAGTAAGGTTCGATCAGATGTGATCTCCTTCATAAATCTCATCACGTAGTACCCACATTCCACAGAGCCGGCTTGTTGTGGCGCCTAATCATAGAAAATTAAGCAAAGTTCTTACAAACTTGTTTTTTTTTCATTTACATTTACATGAGAGAATTATATTGTACCTTAATTGTTATCCAGTTCAATTTAAACTTTTTGACTTGCTTTTCCATTTGAGCATGAAACATCCGAAGTCCACTATATGTAAATTAAATTGGATAATATTAATAGTCATTATTGAATCATCTAATTAGTACCTTAACTGTAGTTACGAAATTCCTAAAATATGGCACAAATATTGATGCATACCTTGTTACAATATACTTAAGATCATCTTAGACGTAACTCCTCAAAGAGTGCAAATAATATGCTCTCATTAGTGACAGGTCAATGACAACCAAAACCCAATGAAAACTATAACACCATATAGTACCAAGTTATATACAAGTTATCGAGTTAGTGAGAACTTGTAGAAGAAAAATGAGTAAGAAAATGTATTACCTAGGGTTGCATGGCAAGAAAAAAAGTTGACTTTCTTTTCGAGATATCAAACTGTTACAAATATGTCGTGCCCTTGCATCTCGCATTCCAAGAACGTCTTTCAAACTAGACGCGGAGACTAGTCTCAGATTAATGAAGCAAACATCCTCGACAAGGTTTAGCTCCTTCAAACGAATGTACAACAACCTATATATGTAGTTTGCAGATTATTTAGATCAACTTATTAATGTAACAACAAAAATTTGAAAAGCAAAGTATTCAATTACCTTATGTATATTTGGACGCAATTAGATGATAGGGCACACATTTTAATAAATTTTTTGAAATCCTCCTCGAAAAGAATTGCAACTGTTGTGGTATTAAATAATTCGCCAGGAAGTAGTACCAAAATTGTGGTTTTTTTAACGATCAAGCGTTGTACCAGTTTAGCAAAGCAGTCCATTCCGGGCAGATTTTTGAATGACCTTAGAATTCTAGTGGAAGCCCTTGTTGGAGTTTTAACTTTAGTTGGCGTGTTCCTTTGCTCATTGGGAGCTTCCTTGTCCACCACGGATGCCTAAAATACGACACAATTTTAGAGTGAAAATGTATAAGACTTAAATAATATAATATTTATACATGCAAGAGACTTCTAAATAAATATTGACTACCTCTCTAATTAGAGTACCATGAAGAACAAAATCGGTTGGCCAAAATATGTGATATCCAATAGCATCTTTAATCTTAGTTAGAGGGATATCTTCAGGCGGAATAGGAAGCAACGCATCCTCGTCCAATACCAATTTGATAGACACAATAACATTGGAGGGCTTGTATTCCATAATGGTTCCTTTGGCAACAATATTATCGACGGAACCCACAGCCAATTGGCAATCTTCTACCTTATTAAAAGAAAGCATATAGAAAATTGTATGTCCCTTTATTACTTCCATTTTACTAGGATTTCAAGAATAAAGAAACTGACATGTAGTACCTTTGTTTTACTCTTCGGACTAGGTTTTGTTGCATCGACACTCTTCAGACTAGGTTTTGTTGCATCGACATCCATATCTTGATCAGGTTGGAGAGGAGATTTTTTACTTACAACCTTTTCAGAAAAGTAGATACTGGTATCAGAAAAGTAGATACTGATTCAAGTAGATAGAAAAGTCCAACTTTCCAGAAAAGTTCAAGTATAAAGAAAAATGCAAGTAGATAGTGTGTGTTCAAGTAGATAGTGTTCATCAAAGTGCAAGTAGACAATAATGTTCAAGTAGACAGAGAAGTCCAAATTTCTAGAAATAAACAAATAGAAAGAAAAGTTGAAGTAGATAGTGTGTGTCTACTTTACACTAAATTGAAAGAGGGGATGAAATAAACCTGGTTCATGATCCTTGGCCTCTGCGAACCTTCGGAGGCATAACTCGGTGCATTCACGGTAGGGATTGGAGGAATTGAAAAGTTGGAACCGGTATCGGATAACGGCGTAGCACAGAGACCTTATGAAAGTAAGTTGTTTATCATATTATTTTTTCTTTTAATCTCATCAAGCAACTTATTTTTCTCCTCCTTCCAACCGGTCGGAGTTTTAGGAGTGTTGAAAAAAGATCTTGGGGTGACATATTTCCCCATTGCCGTAACACGACCACTGTGCTCGGGCCTCTCCATTGCATATCCAAAAGCATTTATGTTTTAAGGAATCAACAACTCTCCAGAACTTATTTCCTTTTTCACTTCATCCTATGAAAAGAATGAATTTATGTTAGCATCTTAATATGAAGTTGTGCAAGAAGAATGAAAATGAAATACAATTAAGACTTGCTTACAATTTTAT
The DNA here is from genome assembly GCA_029216955.1 of Iris pallida. Classification (NCBI taxonomy): domain Eukaryota; kingdom Viridiplantae; phylum Streptophyta; class Magnoliopsida; order Asparagales; family Iridaceae; genus Iris; species Iris pallida. Next base: position 4,815,848 of record JANAVB010032618.1, on the reverse strand, counting down.
CCACCATTGCTTGTGTGACTGGATCATAAACTATCGATGGATCATCACCTTTATCAACATCTTCATTATCACCCCCTAGTATTCTTTTTGTTGAACTGGTGCCTACATTCCACTTTTGATTCTTTCGAGTTAGCTTCCAAAATAGACAGCGGTCTACTTGGTCCTCAGTATATATACCGTCTTTCTTCTGTTATTTAGAAAAGTCATTATATAAAACTCACAATACTGACTTAAAATTCAAAATAAGATATATAAAACTCAAATACTGACTTCAAATTCAAAATGAGATCACTTACAATTTCTTCTCTTAAACCGGCATAGCCTTTTCGGCTTAGACTATGGTTATATATATGCTTCATTCTCCGGCTTTGTTGTTCTTTGTGCCGGGACTGAAATGATAATGTAATTTGTTTACAGTAAGTAAGAATTTCTGAAATTGCAAAGTTAAAACATATTTAATTACACTACGATACCTGAAAGTCGTTAGGAAGACGAGTTGTCACAAACTTGGACCATTTATTTTGATTGATAAAATCATAGTTTGGAGGGGGATTTCTAAGACCTGCAAGTTTATCCATATTTGCAAGAACATAAGCTGTCAATGCATGCCAGAATGATTTTGATGCAACACCCATTGTTTGCATTAATTTTTTTTAGCTCTTGGATCAACGAGAAAAGATTGCTGCATATGAAGATTACTACAGTTTAGAACCAATAAGTGCTAATAAATGAACTCAAAATAATTTTTTCTACATAAATAAAAGTTACCTCTACTGACGACCATGCCCTTGTGCTATCCACTTCACAGTTTGTGAAATGTCTTCTCTTTCCTTAAATTGACCACTAACCTGCGAAGTTTCAGATTTATTAAAATCAAACTTAACATCTGAATAAGTTAAAATATAATGACAATAATATTGCTACAACTTCTACCTTCTCCTGTAACCATTGGAGAAATGTTTGATTATGTTTGTCCTACAACCACTTTTTATTTTTAGATTTAAGGGGATGTTGTGATTGTAACCACTCCATATGCTTACTGCCAAGACATCATAAAAAACTTAATCATACAATTTTCTAACAACTTTCATACAATGAATAAATAGAAAATTCATGATAAATATGTTTACTCAATATAAGGTTGAATTTCATCTGTATTCCCTAAAACATATAAATGGGCTTGTTGTCATTCTTCACGATCAACTGCAACAATGTGACCTCCAAGCAAAGGTTGGCCATCTTTAACATTGTCCTTCCTTGCAAGTGGATTTCCTACTGCCTCAACATATGATAGATACTCGTTACAAAATTATATTACTTCTTCTGCAATGTAACATTCTGCAATGCATCCTTCGGGACGGTTATGATTGTGCACATAACCCTTCAAGGGTTTCATGCACCTTTCAAATGGATACATCCATGTCAGAAAAACAGGTGCACATATCTTGACTTGTGCAACAAGATGGAGAGTTAAATGGACCATAATATCAAAGAAAGACGGTAGAAAATACTTTTCCAACATGCATAATGTGACCACGAGATCATTTTGGATATCGTTTAGCTTATTCACATCCACCACTTTCTTGCAAGTTGCATTGAAGAAGAAGCAAAACCGAGTAATAACAACTCTAACCGGCTTAGGCAAAATTGAACGGATTGCCACGGGTGGTAGTTGTTGCATTAATGCATGACAATCATGGGATTTCAGACCATAAAGCTTCAAATCTTGCATTGAGACAAGATTTCTGATATTAGAAGAGTAACCTTCAGGAACCTTTACGTCTACCAATGTTTGACAAAATATCTTCTTCTCATCCTTCGTCAATGTATAACAAGCACGCGACAAATATGTTCGTTTCTTTTCAAAATTAGGTTTCAATTCAGTCCTTAGACCCTCGTCCACAAGATCAAGACGAGCATTGACTCCATCCTTTGTCGTTCCAGGAATGTTAAGCAATGTACCATATATGCTCTCACAAACATTTTTTTTGATGTGCATAACGTCGAGTGTGTGGCAGATATGCAAGTGTTCCCAGTAGTCAAGTGTAAAGAAGATTGACTTCTTCTTCATCCATCTTCTTTCACCTAACTGTAATGATTTAAAATTTGCATGTTTCTTTTCCCATGAGTTCGAAATTTCACCAACCTTGTCTAATATCTCCTTTCCGCTCAATGGTGTTGGAGGATCGCCAATTCCTGCTTATCATTGAAAACTTTCTTTTGAGTGCGATACGGATGCTGTCGTAGGAGAAACCTCCTTGTACTAGTATACATATTTTTACCACTATGTTTCAGCCTAGGCGCATAAGTATCTTTCCCGCATATGGGGCAAGCATAATACCCGTTGGTAGTGCAACCAGACAGATTTCCATATGCAGGAAAATCGTTGATAGTCCACAACAATACGTCCTTTAAAGTAAAGAACTCTCTTTTTTGTGCATCATAAGCATCAACTCCCTCTTTCCATACAAGTCCTCAACTAATGGAGCTAAATAAACATCAATATCATTGCCTGGCTAGTTTAGACCGGATATCAATAGCGACAACATCATGAATTTTCTTTTCATGCACAACCACGATGGTAGATTATAGGTAACCAATATAACTGGCCAACAATGTACCTACTACTAAGGGGCCTATGTGGATTTATGCCATCAGCTGAAAGAGTTAATCGAAGGTTTCTAGGATATTTCTTAAAATCTGGTCACTTATGGTCAACTAGCTTCCATGATGCGGAGTCTGCAGGATGACAAAGTTTGTCGTCAACTATAAGCATGCCAAGTTAAGTCTTTTGTTGTCTTTGAGGATTGAAACATTCGTTTAAACCGGGGAATGGGAGGAAAATACCACAAAAGTTTGGCAGGAACTTTTTTACTAAAAACTTGGCGAGGATCATCAGTTGCCTTCTTCCATCTTGATGTTCCACAAGTGGGACAATCCGATAAATCGCTATATTCCTTTCTATAAAGTATGCAATCATTGGGACATGCATGTATCTTCTCATATTCCAAAACCAGAGCTTTCATGATCTTCTTAGCCTCGTACATTGATGAAGGTATTTTATTTTGTGTTGGGAACATATCATGAAGAGTTTTCAACAACTCTGAAAAGCTACTGTCAGACCACCCAAATCTTCCTTTAATGTTATACAATCTCATGAATCCTGATAGTTTTGTATACTTTGAACAACCAGGATACAAAGGCTTTTCAACATCTTCGAGTAGAGAAATAAATGACTTGCGGTCACCAGAAATATGTTCATATACAGCATTAACCATTTCTACAGCATCTGCAGCATCTTCAAATGAGTCATCTTCATAGTCGTGTGTTTCTTCAGCATAAGTTGCAAAGCTTGACAATCCTATCTTCTCGTGTTTCTCACCATGCCAAACCCATACTATATAACTTCGATCTATACCCCTCCTAAACAAATGTTTTCTTACGTCCCCTAACGTTTGAAATGTCAGATTTCCACATTTTTCGCATGGACATCTAATAGAATTAGGATTACTTGAATGGAGTTTTGCAAACTCAAGAAACTCTTCTACTCCTTCCTCATATTCCCTACACATTCTATCCTTTGACATCCACGATTTATCCATTTTGGGTTGGATTAGAATAGAAGTGCCTACACAGTTTAATATAACATGTTAGCCATGATTTAGACATGTAACTCTACTTAGAAAGATGCAAAGTACAAAATAGAGGATACAAATAAGGTGTCAGAGGACAACATAAAAGTTTTGGAGAAAAACAGAGGATACAAATGCAATATATAATATTGTAACAGTCTGTATACCTGAGCTTCAACTTTTGATGACCTTAGTCCACTCCTTAAGGACTTTGCTTCATCCTTTCCTGCAACCAAAATGTGACAGAGCTATTTTTTAAGCTACAAGACTATTTTTTAAGAAGGGGAATGAAACCTGTACAATGTAAGACTGAGAAAAAAAACCATCTAAGAATGTGCAATGCAAATTCAAAGGGTATGTAAAACTAGTAGAAGACAATGCTTGCAAGTATTTAAACCCTTCACATTGAAGAACCATTTATTCTACAAATAAAAAAATGAACAATTCTCAGGTACATAGCCCAATTCTGACTGAATTCTAAGTTATATTACATATTAGCAAACTAATGCAACATTGAAGTAGGAAGAAACTAAGAGTTTATGCATTTCAAATAAAAAATTGAGATACATCTAGAAATTAAGGACCAACGATACACTAAAAATAGAGATACATCTAAAAATTGAAATACATCCAAAATCACTGTATACTGATACACCTACTGATACGCACCCAAAAGCCTAAAATCAAAATTTCCATATGCCAACAAGGATATATGTCCTTTTCGAAAGGCTAGTCCCAAAAACAAAAGGAAGAAAGGAGACAGAAGAAACCAAAAACAAAAGGAACAAGGATACATATCCTTCTCGAAAGTCTTGCCATAATGAAAACAAACCCACTCCAGTTCCTTAACCACGAACCACATTGAATATATCTTAGAATTCAAACACCACAAGCCATACAGAAATGCTGCGTATTTTATAGTGTCTGTGTCATATCCAACGTGTATTCTCGAGTGTTTGTGCCGTGTCTGATATGTGTTTGTGACATTCACAATATCAATACCATCCAAAAGACCATTAGCATGCAAAAAAAGAACTCAACTTGGCTAGAAATGAAACAAACCCACTCCATTACTTGTTCAACTACAAAAGCCACATTGAATGTGTGAATACAGATCACAACATCCAAAAACCCAGTGGTGGAAGGACTTATTTTGCCACAATAAAACAAACCCACTTCTCTATTTCTTCGACTATAATCATACCCACGTTGAATGTATCAACACAGAACATATCATCCAAAAACCCAAAATCAAAATTTCCTTATGCCAACAAGAATACATATCCTTTTCGAAAGTCTAGTCCCAAAAACAAAAGGAAGAAATGAGACAGAAGAAATCAAAACTGTGTACAATAGGAAACAACACAATTTAGTGCCTATTGCAGAAGGAAAATAATCATCTCTGTATCAAATCCATCAAAACCAAGAATTTCACAAATAAACGTCCTAAAAATTTATAGAATTCAGTCTATAAAAAATAGTTCACATTAATTGTGTAGTTATAAATAAATCATATTAACTAATTAACTAATTAGTTAATTTAAAAAATAATTAATAGATTATTTACAAACGATTTATATAGTTCAATTTTGAGTCATTTGGAAACCATTATATCAGTAGAAGAGATGTTAACGTAACACTATTATTATCAGAGATCCCACTAAACAAATTTTATTATAATAAAAGCATGACACAACAAGAATGAAACTGTAGTATAATGTAACTCTAAACAATGAATGGCAAAGTTGCATGTTATTATAACTTTAACTGACCACATAAAGAAAATTAGATGACACATTACAAGAATAGAAAAGAAATGATAATCCTTCAATAACAAATGCCAAATTACAAATGCCAATCAATAATGTAACTCTAAACAATGAATGGCAAAGTTGCATGTTATTATAACTTTAACTGACCACATTAAAAAAATTAGATGACACATTACAAGAATAGAAAAGAAATGATAATCCTTCAATTTGAATTTCACAAATAAACTAACCCTTACACAAACACCTACAGAAAGATGGAAATTTCACAAAACCCTTGCACATTCATAACACAAATACCAACTACAAGGCCCGAAAACGAAGAAGAAGAAATTTATGCATAGAAAATAGGAGAAGATGGCAATTTCACAAAACCTACAGGAACAAAATCATCTCCATCGAATCAAATTCTGCAAATAAACAATAAAGCTTACAAAATTTGAAGTTCAAAAGTACATGAACTCCCCTAAGTGAACCTTAGCCATTCATCCAACAAAAAAACTAACAAACCCATTTCAGTTCCTATATTGAAGACAGATAGCATAGCATCCAAAAACCCACAAGGAATGCCAAAATCTTGCCGTAATGAAAACAAACCCACTCTAGTTCTTTGACCATGAACCACATTGAATATATCTTAGCATCCAAATACCACAAGCCATACAGAAATGCTGCGTACTTTGTAGTGTCTGTGTCGTATCTAACGTGTATTTTTGAGTGTTTGTGCCGTGGCCGATATTATGACATTCACAATATCAATACCATCCAAAAGACCATTAGCATGCAAAAAAAAGAACTCATCTTGGCTACAAATGAAACAAGCCCACTCCATTACTTGTTCAACTACAAAAACTACATTGAATCTATGAATACAGAGCAAAACATCCTAAAATCCAGTGGTGGAAGGACTTATTTTGCCACAATGAAACAAACCCACTTCTCTATTTCTTCGACTATAATCAAACCCAAATTGAATGTATCAACACAGAACATAGCATCCAAAAAAAAGAGGGACTCATTTTGGCCCATCATAATAAAAAGAAACAAACAAAAGTCACCTGAAGCTCTCTTCTACTACAAACCCCCCACATTGAAGAAAGCTGAACCAACAGCAGATAACAAAGAGAATACAAACACATCCAAAAAGAGTTTGTAGCGAGAGAAAAACCCTAAGTGAACCCTTAGTCGCAATGCACAGAGAAAAATCCTAAGTTGACGAATGAAGTTGCCACCAAAAAATCCTAACGTGAAGAACGAACGAAGTTGGCACAAAAAAAGCTTAGGTATAAAATTGAATTTCAGAGAGAAAAAAGTAAAGGCATTATACCGCACGATGAAGATCGAAGTTGCCGCATTGTGAAGAACAGTTAGTTAGCCCAATGATTATATCATATTTTTGAATATGGCTAATCAATTAAATTTACCATAATGACATCACTAATATTCATGTAATCACTATCATGTTACTACTTAAACTTAGCATTGTCCCAAATGTTCTATATCATATTGCTATGCTTGTATCATATTGTTTTGTTCGTCTAACATGTTCTTAGACATGCAGTAAGCATGAGCAAGCTTTGTCAAACCAGGACATATGTAATAGGACAAAGATGGTATTATACAAGGAGATTTCTCTGAACCGCCCAACGACCTATTCGGGGACTCGCATCGAGGGTTCCGCTACCCGGTCAGTGGCCAGGGGTCGAGGGGGCAGCGCCTCCCGTGGGGGTTCGGAGGTGAAGCCCCCGAAAGGTATTCAGATTTCCAGATCTGTTTATCTTTGGACGACCGTCGTCAAGTGAAAAAGGCATCTTCAAGTCTGCTCAAATATTTGAAGAAAGGCGTCATCAAAGGGCTCTTGGTTTTCCTATTTTATTAATATAATTTTTATATTTATTGAGTCTAGGAATACGATGTACACTACATCGTACTGGCAAATAGGCTATCCAAGAAACGTTTTCAAAATACCCTTTCATTTTGAAAACAAGCCCACTTACAAAAGCCCAAACTACTTCCTAACTGTTTGATTTTTCAAAAAGTCCAAAAAAACTAATTTGTAAAAACCCTGACAGATCTTCAGGTGAATTCGGTCCGAATTCGGCCAGAGGTCGGTTAGTGAACGTTGCTTTTTGAACTTGGTCTTCTCGCAGTTACGGATCCCAACGAGATTTTCTCATAGAGTTCTGCCCGAATTCTGCCCGAATTCTGTCAGAATTCTGCCTTTGGAAAACTATAAATAGAGAAAGATTTCGATCATTTCAACACACCAATTCACTTTCATATCTCTTCTCTATAATCCTACTACTTATTCCAAAGTATTTCGAGCTATTCATTTTCAAGTCCCAAGCCAGTTACAATCCTCTAGTCGATTTGCCAGTGCGGTATGGTCTAGAAGTTTTAGAGTGATTGTAGTCAGAGGCTTGATTGAAGAAAGACACTTCACAATTGAAGTTGATCGAGTACTTCGGATCAAAGCTTGCGTTGTAGAAGTTGTAAAAACTTCGGATTAAAACTCTTGTGGTGATTTTCCATAGTGGATTCAACTGAAAGCTAGAGTTCTTCTGACTGGACTAGTCCTCACAAGAGAGAAACCAGTATACATCCTTGTGTTTGCGTTTGCTCTATACTCTCCACTTTTTATTTACATATCTGTGATATATATATTATGTGATCTTGTTACTAATATTTTTAAATAGTTAATTTTCACTGCCTACTCTATTCACCCCCCTCTAGAGTATTACGCTTTACAACTCGTTCCTACAATCGGTCCTACACGGTTAGGGTTTTCTCCAGCACGAAGTTGTTGAAGCCTAGGGTTTTCTTCAGAGCGGTTTCAAAGTGGAGGGGTTTTCTCCAGAGCGGTTAGGATTTTTTCCAAAGCGGTTTCTGAGAGGGGGAGATAGGGGTTTTTGAGAGGGGAGAGAGAGGAGGGGTTTTTGAGAGGGAGAGAGAGGAGGGGTTTCTGAGAGGGGAGAGACGAGGGGGAGAGACGAAGGTTTCTGAGAGAGCGGAGGAGAGAAGTCGAGAGTTTCGAAGAGAGCGGAGGAAAGAAGAGAGAGAGAGCGGAGAAAGGAAGAGAGTTTCATTCTTATGGGCCTTAAAATTATTTAAGGCAGACCGTCATTAATTTTAAGAACTTTGACATAATTACCATAATGGCAGACGAAAAAATCGCGGCAACTTTCCTGCATATACAATAGTTAACAGTTATTATCAAAACGTCAATATAAAAGATGCTATTTCTTGACGGATCCTTCGAAACCGTCAACATACATGCTATAAAACTGCTAAAGTAACAAAAAATGTCATCTCTTGACGTAAGCCTTAAAACGTCAAGATAAACCCTATTGTTGACGGTTTTCGACGACCGTCAACTTATAAACCGTCAAGTATCATTATTTTTCTTGTAGTGGCATATAACTGCGCTAGCACCAAATTGATGACCCGCTGTACATCTTGGGCAGGAACAATGCCTATAAGAGTTGTCGACATGACATGAGGCGTCAAGGTCGAAGTAGGAGCAGGTGCAGTAGGCGCTATGGTCGAAGGAGCAGCGTTGCCGGAGGCGCTGAGGTCGAAGTTGGAGCCGATGCCGGAGGCGCTAAGGTCAAAGTAGGAGTCGGTGCAGTGGTAGCAGGAATCAGACCCGTTGTACCTAGAATTCTGGTCACCTGGGTCATCTGACCTTGTAGGGCCATCAATATATGTGTAATCTATTTCAAACTGTAGGTTCCGGTAGTAATGCCAGTTTGTGTATCTACAAGTAGAGGTAAAAGTGGAGGTGGAGATAGAAGATGAGCTCTGGAGTAAATGGACGGCTGGGATGCCAATGATCCGGTACCGTACACGCTACCGCCTTTTCCTCTACCGACAGCTTGTATCCACAAGTCGTTCCTCGCAGCTGGCGTCAGTGGCTGACTAGTTCCATCTCCCCCCTTGGCAACCCCCCAGCAGCACTCCCTCCCTCACCGACTCAACTCTCGAAAATCTCATATGTCTCCAATATTTTTATAGGTGAATAGATTTAGAGCTAACATTCATATTTGAGTGACTATTAAGTATTGTTAATTATGGTTAGGGTCTCATACGTCTCCTATATTTGTCTTTGATTTATATTGCTAATTAGGGTTATGGTTAGGATATTTAGAGTTAGGACTAACTAATAAATATAGTTAAGTACAAAGAAGAAATGTAATTAGATAGGACTTGGACAACTTATATTGGCTTTGGTCGCCCGATCATCTACTAGTTTCCCATCCTTCTTTCGCTTATGGGTACGCTCAAAAACTTTGGGAAAGTCGAGGTATTCGTCTCTCCCCCTGCCGTGGCGACCTCCTCGCACTATAACAATTAAATATCAATTAATAACTAAACATTAAAATTAAACAATTGAAGAAACAACAAATAAGAATACTCACCAACCGTCGAAAATGCTCTAAAACTGGCCTGGATCTACACTTGTGGTGACCACCGTTAGTATGTGCAGCCTTTGCCTTCTCACACTTGGCTTTATAGGTCGGAGTGTCCATCTTCTTCTTCATCTCCTCCCAAAATTTATCCTTTAACCACTCCTTGCGAAGAGTGCCATTTAGTGTCCAACGCCTTCTGGTCGCTGACCATATCCCTCAACCTCTTGATGGCGACGGACTTGTAGCACTTTCGATCGCCTGATCTTTGTGCGCTGGCCACCAGTACAACTTCTGCAAAATAAAACAAATGAGCAAATATTGAGAAAATGTTATAAACAAAGGCGATATTATTTAGGCATACCCCAAGCATATCTAGTGAAATAAATCGTCTATTAAGTGGGATGTCCCCGAAGTTCAGATAGGGACCATGGAATTGACGACGCATCAAGTCGTCCAAATTTCTACCAGCCTGGAGCAGAAAAAATCTGGAATTAACAAAACAATATACCAATAGAAAATAAAAAGAGTATGAATAAATGTGAATAATAACAATTATATACTCACGTCGTTCCATTGGCCCACAGCTCGGGACGACTGATGCTAGCTGGCCGCTCTGGTAAAGTAGGAGGGTCTGTAAATTCTGGTCGACGTATGTACACTCTACGGCCCACCAACATGCCAAGATATGGATTTGCCCAGTAGGAAAGGCATGTGTAGCCTCTGGTATAGAAGGCGGATCAGTCAAATCAGGGGGCAGCAGCACCAGTAGGAGTAGATGCTGAGAGAATATCAGGGCTAGCTCCGTATAGCGATGAAAGGGTGAACGACAGAGATAAGACATCCTCCTTATCAATGAAGTTGTCCTCGCTAACTCCTCTAGAATCTGCAACTGGAGTAGTAGTAGGAGGAGGAGAAGGACGGGATAAAGATCTTCGACGTCGTCCACGGCCTTATCCCGCTATATGCAAATATAAAAGAAATAAAAAATGGGGTGGTGATACAAATAATCAATGCAAATATAATAAAAATTAAAAGATGGTGTAATGATACAAATAATCAATGCTAATCTAATAGAAATAAAATGGTGTGATGATACTCATAGATAAGTAATACGTACTAATCTTCTTCATCTTCTAATTCTTCTTCGTCTTCTGAATTATCTTCATCTTCTACTTCTTCATTTTCACTATCACTTTCCCTTTCACCTTCATCTTCAAATTCTTCTTGCTCATCCAAACATCCATTTCAGATTCCTCCTCTACATGAGGTAAATCCTCTATGTCAAGCTCTTCGTCAACTATATCATCCACTATAGTAACGTTAATCTCCATATCGGCAACGCCGGCTAAACTCATATATGTTGATTGAGGCATGACTACCTCATCCTTCTGGTATGCTTGATCTCTAATATTATATGTATTTCTTGCTTTAGTTTTCCATACAGTCCATCAATCACGAGTAGTGCGTTGTCGACTAGGATAACTCATGTAGTACACTTGAACACAAATGGTTCGGAACCTCCATATCTTTTCCATGTTTCATATCAACAAATCCAAACTATTTATCAATTCTCCATTCTTGCTTGGGTGTTGTGTCGAACTAATCACATTTAAACAACACAATTTTGGTATCAAAAGTGTAATCCGGCTCTACAATATATCTTAGAATACCGTAATAGTCAAATTTTGGACCAACATTATAGACTGAACCCCTTATAGAAACTCTAAAATTCTTTGTATAATTAGCCTCCTCATCGACAAATGAGTGATTGATAGGCTTATCAGTGGTTCTAAATTTGAAGCCATTGATGGTATATCCATCCGAACATTTTGTCCTCTTGCTTGGTCTGATAGCTAGTGCTCGAAGTCATTCGTTCTGCAATTGTGTGTCATGACGAAAAACCTAAAACATCACGTATCATAAAATCATTAGACAAAGCTTAAACAAATTATTGAATTTAGAATAGTTAAATAATTTTAATCCTTACATAATTATGGAACCACGACAGAAATTTTCTATCAACCTCTCTAGCAAGATCATCATCATCATCAATGTTAGGTCTCTCCATTTTTATCTCAGCTTTAAAAATACTGTGATAATAACGAAAAAAGTTAGAGAACTTATTTTATAAGTGTATATATATATATATATATATATATATATATATATATATATATATATATATATATATATATATATATATGCAAATGACCTCTAGCCTAGTGGTTAAGAGAGATGCATGCGGCCCAAGTGGTCAGGAGATCGATTCCCGGTGGGAGCGTTCGCCACATTTAGTTCTTTCAAAATATATATATTTTTCTTTCAATATATATATATATATATATATATATATATATATATATATATATATTATGTCGCTTACTTCTCTGTATCTTCTATCTCCTCTATACCACTATTTAGACATATATACCGATAAGCTGCTTCAAACTCATCTTCCTCCAACCACTGTCGTAACTTAAAAGCACTTGTAGGCTTGCCACCAATATTGAAGATAGTACAGATTCTACTATTCGGTGCATCGATCTCACATTCATCATTTCTTGCTGTTCTATTCCAGTTTGTTCTGACATGACTATTGAAGTAGATTGAGTAGAAGTTTGAGACCTCCTCAATAATATATGTTTCGTATATCGAAGCTTCTATATGAGCCTTATTGACCACCTTTTTCTTCATGTGATGTAGATATCTATAAATAATATATTGAATATTAGAACTATTTGAATAAAAAATTATTTGTATTAGATAATTAATTATTTTATACCTCTCAAATGGATATATCCATCGATAATGGACGGGAGCATGATATACGCTTCGTTTGCAAGATGAATCGACAAATGTTCCATACTATCAAAAAAGTCGGGAGGAAACACCTTTCCTAACTTGCACAATGTCAACACAATCTTCTTCTCAAGTTCAAACTATGTTGCACCGTCAACTTGCTTGAACACAAATCTCTAAAGAATATAAATAACTCGGCCAGCAGACCCAATGCATACTTGAGAAGACAACATCTCTCTCAGAGCAATGGAAAGTAAACGCTCCATGAACACTTGGAAATCATGACTCTTTATCCCTATCAGCTTGCATTCATTGAGATCGACACATCTTGCCTGATCGACACGTGACCGTCAGGGAATGTCAACTTTGTAATCAAGTTTTTATCAATTTATCATCCCTAATCAATGTACATGGTACTGAGGGCTTGACCCAGTTACCATTGGATCTTCGTGTTAGATGCAACTCTGAACGCCTGCAAATAATTTTTATGTCCTTTCATGATTTGGGATTGTCTTTCGTTTTTCTTTTGATATCCATCACCGTATTGAAGATGTTGTTGAATACATTTTTTTTAATATGCATGACATCAAGATTGTATCTTTATGAGACTGTCCTTCCAATAAGGTAAGTCCCAAAAGATTCTCCGTTTTGTCCAATTATGGTTATGTCTGAATCCTTCTAAGTAATGGCCCGATCTCGGATCTTCCATTACAGTTAACAAATCCTCTACCTCTGTCCAAACGACATCTCCTATCAATCTCAACGAGGGAGGAGATAGTTCCTATTTACCAACTCTAAAGGCGTCTCTATTTCTTCTCTACGGATGCGACACAGGAAGGAACTGACGATGATAATAAAAATACAAGTTTTTCGTCCATTCTGAAGGCGGAATGCCTTACTCTTTTCCATACATATTGGACAAGACATAATACCATAAGTACTCCACCCAGATGTATACTGAAAAATTATTGATGGTCCACATCAACGTCGCTCTCATCTGAAAGTTCTGCTCCATCGATATATCATATGTCCGAATGTCGAACTGCCACAATTGTTTCCACTCATCCACTAATGGCTGCAAGTAGATATCGATGTTCTTTTTTGGATTTTTTTGGACCGGGTATGATAAGTGTCAAGAATATGTAAGGAGTCTTCATCCACATCCACATCCACATCCACTATGGTATATTATAAGGGGTCAAAATCACCGACCAACAAGTATACTGAGATCCCGATCGTCTGAAAGGAGTGAATCCATCAGAACATAAAGCCAACCGAACAATCCTAGGCTCTACAGTAAATCCAGGATGACATCGATCAAAATGCTTCCATTCCCTTTCCATCAGATGGATGAGATAATTTTTCTTCATCCATCTTTCGTTCTTTGCTATGCCATGTCATGTGTTCTGCAGTATTTGAGGACATATACATCCTCTGTACCCTCTTTGTGATCAGCAAAAACTGTATATATTTGTAGGGGCTTAACCTTGCTCGTTCAATTAATTTTTCTTTGCCCCGAATGGACTTGTACTGGTCCTCGTGATAGAAAATGCGTACATCTTTATCATTGTTCTCCTTGTAGTACAATATGCAGCCGTTTCTACAGCAATCTATCTTTCTATTTCTACAGCAATCTATCTTTCCATAGCCTAATTCAAGTTTTCATATCATCATCTTCAACTTGTAAACGTTTTCTGGCAAGTCTTTCGCTCCTTTTAGCAGCAACTCTCTAAAGAACTAAATTATTCGGTCGTAGTATTCCTGCTGTAAGTTAAAATCAGACTTAAGATTCAACAGCCGCATCACCACCGACATGACATAATGATAATCACAACCCAAATATAACGGAGTATCGACATGCTTGAACATATCATAGAACTCTTTTACAGCAGAATCTGGATCCTCCAGATCAAAACTTGGACCAGCCGCATCAAACACCAACTCACGTGCCAAGTTTAGATGTCGATATTCGAAGTGATCTCCAAGAATGGACTCTCCCACCTCCGTATTGAAGAAGGGCTGATATTACGAAACCAAAGGTTCTCCTTGAGCCATCCACTTATTGTAGTTCGGTACGAAATCCTTCTTGTAGAGGTGCTCTCTCACGAGATCTACCTCTTTGAATGGTATATTAACATTTGACACAAAGGCACTTTTTGATCCTCTCGTCCATGAAATAAGGTTGGCTACAGGCGTATCTCAGAAATTCATCGACGCCCGCCTTGAAATCATCCGTCAAACCAATCTTGCTCTCACGTCGCTAATTGTACATCCATAAACGATCAACAAAGTATCGACTCATTGCTCTCTTACACGTGAATGATTCTGCACGTACCATATATATTCAAATAATATGGATTAGAAACAAATCATGTATATATTTGTCACAATAAGATATATCACTTTTCTAAATTTTCTTCCTAAACTTCGGCTATAAGGTTCAATAAGGAGTCCATATGTATCATTCCTTCTCTAACATCTAACAAATTTGTAATTAGTGCCTGACTTACCGACTGTTACAGAAATAGACCTTTTTATCATCTACTTTAGACCATTGTTCCTAGTTAACTATATGAAGCATTTAAAGTTCCATCTTTTTCAGTTAAAAAAAAGTACATGATACAAGTATGTCGATTGTTCCTAGTTAACTATATGAAGCATTTGAAGCTCATTTTTTTAGTCAAGTAAAAGTACATCGCTAGTATTATCAGCACATGATAGTATGGAGTGTTTAGGATAACCGATGCACATATTGGTCCTAACGTTGGTTGAGTGTAAGACTTCAGTTGTAAGGCTAAAACAGGTATGTTAGTTCAAGTGATAGAGTTATCATACTCTCCGCTTTAATTACTTATTTGTCCGAGAGCATGAAACCTGTCATGTAGGCAGCCCTCCTGTATAAGTGTTACCATCTTATTATTTATTCCCATCATTTTTCAGTAGGTGTTAACTTAGTTGTTTCTCATTTTCAATCAACTAAGCTAACTTACACACACAAAAATTTTAGAATAGCTAATAATTTAGAATAATGTACACATCCACACTGCCTCGCCTCTCTTCCACTCTCAAACCACTTACACATACACACAAATTCCTATACATGAGATGTTCTCCTGCTCACACACCAAGACACACGAACACACACATATATTTTACACACAAAAACACCCAACACATGTGTTGTGCACAGGCCAACACAGGCCTAACCAAGGCCTAGGAAGCCTTCCTGTTCTCTGCCTACTATGTACAGGCCACACAAGATCCTGCCTGTGTGCAGGACCTCCCCCTCTCTCTGGTTTCCTATATGTATGGCAAACTACTGCCAAGGTGGGGGAGGGACGGGGGTAAACCCTTTGCCAGTAGGTAGAGGGATCCCCTCCCCCTATATTGTTGTGCTGGTGAACTGCCTGCAGGGAATCAAATCCATGTGCAATGCAGGGCCAAGCCTCCCAAACTAGTGTGCATACTAGTGCCCCCTGCTGCCTCTGCATCAATAAACTTCCTGTGCACTCTAGTGCACCCCCCTCTTCCTTTATATTTCCCTATTACTCTCTCATATTCATATATGACACTCTCACATTGA
Organism: Iris pallida; assembly: GCA_029216955.1. Taxonomy (NCBI): domain Eukaryota; kingdom Viridiplantae; phylum Streptophyta; class Magnoliopsida; order Asparagales; family Iridaceae; genus Iris; species Iris pallida. The sequence continues at coordinate 4,799,656 of JANAVB010032618.1, read as the reverse complement.
CACCAACAAACACTAACACACATGCATCAAATACTCATTTGGAGAAAGCATCGCCAACAAAATTTAACCTAAAAATTATACCTGAAGGAAGAGGAGGCTATGTCAGATATCAACGAGGAGGAGAGGGGTTCTTTTGTCGTCGCCGTCGTTCGAGCCGAAGAGGAGGGTTTTAGCCACCGTCAGGAGGGGGCAGGGAGGGCGAGTAGGGGGTTCGGGGGAGAAGGGGGTCGGGGGAAGAGGAGGGGGTTCGTTTGGGGGGAAGTTTTAATTTTCGACAAAATTTTGAGAATGAAAATGAAAGGTTAGCTGCATCAGTTTTATTCGTCACCAGCGATGGAAGATATTAGTTGCTAAGCTGTTGGTAATACTTTAGTAATGGATTAGTGACGAAGGCAACGGCATATGTATAAAATTTATTTTGCATAAATTATCGATCATTATTTAGTCGTTAGTCAGTCGCTAACAAGCGACTGATGTATTTCTGTCGCTAAAGTACGTCGCTATTTAACAATATTTTGGTGGTGTGCCTTTGCTCGTTCCTGGCAGCCGAGCGCCCAGGAGATCCAACATACTGTTATCTTGTTCAGTTCGACCATAGAACTAAGCTGACACGTTCATTCAAGTCACCATGTGTGCTAACAACAACGTCTTGCTCCATCTTGGGCGTATTGGACCCACCATTGAAGTCAATCCGTGTAGTTGCCTTCAATATTAGGTTTGTTCGAAAAATTTCTTGATACCCAAACCACCTTATGGAGGATGGACCTAATCCCACCTTGAGAAAAGAGCCCGTATAACCCGATTATACACATTAACGTTTAGCACCATCTGTCTCGAACAAATGAGTGCCACCCAAATCAGTCCCACAACCATTGGTTATGATACCAGATGTTGGGACCGAGCAGCGCCTAAGAAGCGCTTTGGCCCACGTGCCTAAAATTGACCGCAGCAAAAATTAGGCCAAACCTACCTGAGATAACGAACTGCTGTCGAACCAGAACGCCAAGATAGATCAAAAAAATAATATTTTCAATGACTGTCTCACTTAGACAAATCCTAAACTTCATAACTTCAGGTGGAGTTACAAGATTGAATAAAACTATGTTGAAAGATTCAACCCCTCCCTAAACTCAAGAAAAAACAGAAGATTACAACATGAAATCATTCCCCTACCCGTAGTGATCTTTCTTAACATGGTAGACGATTCCTAGAATATATCTTCTCTTTCCACTATCTTGGATGACGAGCTCCCAGAGCAAGCTACGTTCGACTCTTAGATTTTTTGGCCTATTAAGCCATGGTCAAACCGATTTCAATAATTGACTTAAACTCTGAACTTGATATGAAAAGGAAACAAGTGCGCAGATTTCGTCTTTGCTGACTTTTCATATTTATTCTATAATTTTCTTTCATTGTGTCTAGATTATTTTGTGAGTCAGGATCACTTGCATTTAGAAGTTTATTTATGAAATCTATCCTTGATCCATTTTTCCCGACCCAAATCAAACCCAAACTAAACCCACATCTAAAAGCCTAAACCAACTCAGGTTGACCAGGATTCCTGGTAACAGAAATCTGCCAGAGTTCTACCCGAACTCAGGCCGAACTCGGTCACCTAGAATCACTCCTGATCAACAGCGTTTTCTATTCTTTTGGATCACCAACGTTCAAAAATATGAACGTTAGCCTACCGAGTTGTAACTGCCTGTTTTCAAATTTTAGGGTAAAATTGTCATTTTCTAAATTTCCATTTTTTTAGTGATTTTTATTTATTTATATTATATTTTGGGGTTTGGTTTAGCCAGGTTTGAGTTTCGTCTAGTTTTGACTTGAGATAGTAGCCCGGGTTAGTTTAGACTCTAGACGGGACCAAAGATTAGTTAGACATCGCCCACCAAACCCACTAATTAAGTTAGTGTAATTAGACTAATCCCAATTGATTAGAATGGTTAGATTAATGACTTAAACTTGACCTTTTTTGACCCGAACCTCTTTTATTTGATTTATTAGCTAAAGGGCATCCAAAGAGGGGCAAATAGGACATTTTAAATAGGCTCAACCTAGCCAAAACATGGCTGACCACATGGAGAGGGATTCCTATTCATTTTATTCTCACATAGCCTCTTTTTTTCTCCTTTGGTGTTCTTTCCCAAAACTTGAGAGCTTCCCTCCAAGTTTTGATCTCCTAAACCTATCCAAACTCCCTCCATTCCACCTAATCTACCAAGCAAAGGGTGCTAGCTATACATTGGAGCAAGGAGCAAGGAAGGAGTATCCAACTTCGAGGAGAGTTCGTGTCGGCTTCATGTCCTTTGGGTTTTTCATTGGGATCCAACTCCCAATAGGTATCTCTCTCTCTAATCCCTCTCTATTTCATCTTTGCATTACATTTTGATAGTTTCAAACCAATAGGAACCATCCCCATATATGTACCATCCTTAGGTTTGATTTTGAGACACTTTGGAGTCCTCATTTGAAAGTTATGATAGTTTTTGTGGCACCCAAGGAGAAATTCCGAGGGTGGCCCACCAAGTGTTTGTAGGAATGTCCCATAGGCTATTTTGTCTTCATATTTCAGATTTAGATTAGTTAGGGGGTAGTTTAGACATGTTAGAAGTGTTCCCCATGGTTTTCATTAGGTTCCCTACAAGGTTGGGCATGTGTTTTAGGCCTACATGTCATATTTACATGTATCTATATGATATTTAGTGTATATTAGATTAGTGGACTATTTTGAGCTATATTGATGAATATTTATATGTTTGTGGATGTGTGGTAGTGGTTTGATGTGTGTTAGAGAGATGGGGATCATGCCAACCTATTTTGTTTGTGGGTTGGAAAGTTGAGGGTGAGAGTTGTGTTGTGCTTGTGTGAGTTAGAAGAGGGTGAGAGTTGTGTTGTGTTGTGGGAGTTGATGTACTGTGTTTGTGAGAATGAGAAGAATGAGTATATGAAGATGTGAATGAATGAATGAAATAAACATGTGAATGAAAGAATATATGAGTTTGATGAAGGTTTAAAGTGAATGAATGAAAGTATTCATGAATGAATATATATAAATGATTGAATATATGAGAGAAGGAATGAAATGAAGAAATGAATAGATTCATAGATGATGAATGAATGAATATGAATATAGGAAAGAAGGAGTGAATGAAATGAGGATTGAATGGATTGTGAATTGAATGGATTGGTGAATTGAATGGAGATGTGAATGAGATGAAGGAATAGATGAGTGGATTCATGAGTGAATGAATGAATAAATAAATGAATAAATATAGGGATGAATGAATGTATAGATGAATGATGGACGAGTGAATGGATGAATGGATGAAGGGGGGACTGCTGCACAGTGGCACCAGCAGCCACCACTGCAGCAGCAGCCAGCATGTGGCAGCAGCAGCCTTGCAGCCAGCATGCAGCAGCAGCAAGAGCAGCAGTAGCAGCCATAGGCAGCCCCCTTGCAGCCATTACCCTTGTGCTGTGAGTGTGGGTTTGTTTGTGTGTTAGAAAAGTGGAAGAAAGGTGATTGTGAGTGGTGTGTGGGTGAGTGTTCGTAGGTTAGTTGGTTAGAAGTTAGAGTTGTATGTTAGGATATCTAGAATACCTTAGATGTTAGAGTAAGTTTGAGTGTTAGATATTGATATGTTAGATGTATGTTAGAAATTAGATATTAGGATTAGATATTGGAATTAAATGTTAGAGTTAGAGTTTAGAGTGGTATCTTGGGATACCAATATGGTATCTTAGGATAAGTGGGTTTACTTTGTTTCATGATAAGGTATTGTAGTATCTTTAAGATAATGAGGTAAGGTATCAAGCTACCAAGGTATGGTATCAAGATACTAGGGTAAGTGTTAGAATACCTTAGTAAGGTATTGGGGGTTACATGGAGTGAGGGTAAAGTAGGTTAAGGTATTGGTTGGAGGCTAAGGTAATGGGTTTACCTTGGTAATGTAATAAGTTAAGGGTAACGTAAAAGGGTAATACCTTATTTCTAAGGTAATGAGGTTAACAAAAGTAGATGTGGTTAGAATTAGGATAGCTTGGATGATAATGGTTAGGAATAGGATAAGTGACTTAGGGTTGACCCCGTTTGACCATGGTTGACCGTTTTGACTAAAAGTCAACGAAAAGTCAACTTTAGCCTAAAATTGACCAAAACTTGACCAGAGTTGACCAGTTGACCAAAAGTCAACTGTGAGACAACCATTGACCTAGTTTGACTAGAGTAGACTATGAGTTGACCAAGATTGACCAGAGTTGACTATTTGACCAAAAGTCAACTGTTAGTCAACTTTTGACTTAAATTGGCCTAGTTTGACTTGCCTTGACCTAGTTTGACTTTATTAGGCCTTGTATGACTTAGATTGACTTCATATAATCTAGTTTGACCTAGATTGGCTTAGTTTGACTTATTTTGACCTTGTTTGACTTAGATTGGCTTAGTTTGACTTGCTTTTACTTCCAAATCTTTATATTGATACAGTATTCCATCTTTAGGTCTTCGAGGCACTGTATTGGACTCAGTTGACATTTTCTATCAGAGCTCAGGCGAGTACATTCTCTGATAATATTTTTATTTTATGATATCGTCTTTGTTCCTAGTATTTAGTGTAGATATCCTTGTTCTCTTGACACATTGTTCACACGGATTGGTATTTGTCTGGATCCCGTCATGAGATGTTATTCTATTACTCTTAGTATACCCTGTGCAAGTCCTTATTCATGTGCATTGTATAGACATGATTCCTGTGAAAGAGAGCAACCTCCATAGTGAATCCTGTGCCATGATATGTCATTACTGGATCCACTTTACTGGTCGGGGATGGGGGTATTTAGCGTAGATATGTGATCACTTTTCCCCCTGTGTATATTGTCCCTGTGAGTGTTAGTCATGCACTTCACATATGACTGGCCAGGCCCCTTTTTCCTCCTGTGCTATACCAAAGTCGATCACATATTAAAACTAGTACTAAACTCACATAGATAGTAGTTTCTGATTTCTCGTACATGATATATACTATTTTCTTGTTCTTACATTCAGTTACAGTCTTGATATGCCTTATCATGATTCATGTACATATTATTTTACCTTGTATATTCTCTCTATTTACTGCTATATTTTCAATATCGTCTAACTAGAACTGTTATTTGAGATTTGTGCTCGTTCCATCCTGACTGGATATGTTGACAAAATTTTACAGATTAAGGCAAGTACGAGTGTCCTACCTACTACAGTCCTCATGACGTAGTTGGCCTAGACTTGGAGACCCTAGTTCAGCAAGGGTTAGCTCCAACCGATGGGGCTTTAGAGTAGCTTAGCTGGTTTAGTTTGGTACTGGACTTTGTCTCCAGATTATATTTTAGCTTGTTATTATTTTAGTATTTGTATTAGAGATTGTTGAATCTAGACTTGTATTATTTCTGTGTTGGATCTTCTGGATGATATTTTATATCTTGTTGTCTTTATCTTTCAGTTTCATCTATCTTTCTTAGAGTTTGTGATTGAGTATATTATATTGCCATTGCTTGTCCTCCATTCGGAGTTGATCATTCTCGACAGGTTTTGATAGTATAACTGTTGTTAGATAGTAGACCTAGACAGCGTTCTACGCCATTTCTGCGACGTAGGCTGGGACGTTGTCTCGCACTCGTGCCCTTACTCCGGGTGCGGGTCGTGACACGAGTTCTGCCCGAACTCTGTCTCAAAATTACCTATAAAAAGAGAAAAAAATTCTCACTCCTATATGTCACTCACGCACTAAGCACATAGAAATTAGACATCATTTTCTTAGATATCATGGTTTGCAAGGTGATATTACTTTAGAATTTGTTGACACTGAACATCAACTAGCTGACATCTTCACTAAAGTCCTTGGCTGAAGATCGTTTTAACTTTATACGAAGAAAATTAGGAATTCTGGATGTTGAAGTAATATAAGTAAACATTATTAATTAATACTCATGAATTCGCAAAAATTATTTTGGTTATAAGCATGAATGGCCCTTCTGTCACACAGGTGTAAATAGCCTGAAGCGACACGGTGTACTAGTCTTCGGACTACCGCTAGCTGGGATCCGGCCTCTACAACTAATCCTAAATATTCGATACGACTTTGTGTATTATTAATTAATTAATATTAATTAATTAATATTAATTATTTATTTTAACACAATTATTTCGAATTAAACTCTTATTTTTGTTAAAAACAATCACACTCTTTCCAACGTCTGTTTTGATTCCCAGGTGACCGAACTCGGTCAGAGTTCTGGCCGAACTCGGACCGAACTCGGTCTGGATGAATTCGAACATAAGCTGGACAGCCGAGCCCCCTCTTTATTTAAACCCTCTACATCATCATCAACCTCATCACAGCCACCATATTTCTACGAAAAACGCTAACCCTAACTTCTTGGTTCTCCCTCCTCCAAGCTCTTCAAGTCTTCAAACTTTGGATTCAGAGCTCTCTCGAAGTTCTCTTCAACTGTTTACCTTCAATTTCGGTATATTTTCACTCTCTCTACTTTTTTCAATTTCATGGATCCTAAGATTCCTATTTCTTCAAAAAAGAAAAGGAAGGTTTATGAGAGTTCATCCTCTACTCCTCATGAGGCGGCCTTATTTTCACTTTATACTCCTTCCAAAACCGACGAAGATTTCTTTGATTAATTTATATTTGTGCCTCAAGAGGCATCAAATGAGTGGTTTAATGATTTTCATAAAAGAAAACTTTGTCCGGGTGCTCCTATCAACTTTATATTATTTTTAGATCATATGAGCGCTTTTGAATATCATCAATTGCTAGATTTAGTTCAATCTAGTTTCCCTGTATATACGAATGATATTCGTATATTTTATTGTAACCTATCGATCACAAACGGGAAAGTAAAATTAAAGGTGGCAGAATCGATATTGATTTTGATGCTGATGACTTGGCTATCATCCTTAACATTCCCAATGTCGGGGAAGCTCTTACCGATATCACTTCTGTCCAATTTCTCGAAGGGACAACTTTTAATTCTTTTGGTGTCCACTCAGTACGGCCAAAAGCGTATCTTGGAGAAGTTGAAATATCTTTCAAGTGGTTTGTATCTCACTACGATACAACACATCGAGAGTAATCTCATCATTCGCCGAGCGCAAATTGATGAGAGGACTTTTATGCTATGGCATGACCGGCTGGGTCATCCGGGTCAAAATACGATGCTTCGCACTATGAATGCATCACATGGGCATCCTCTTGGAGGAAAGAATTTCGTTATAAATCCGAAAAGCCTATGCCAAGCTTGCTCGATTGGGAAGACGAATCTCAAGCCACTCCATGTGAAACCTACGAGATTGGTTTCCCAATTCCTTGAGAGAATTCATGGAGATATTTGTGGACCAATCCAACCAACATGCGGACCATTTAAATACTTCATGGTTTTGGTTGATGCATCGACTAGATGGTCACACGTAGTGTTGTTGTCCACGCGAAAGGCAGCATTTCCTAAACTCCTCGCCCAGATCATTAAGTTAAGGGCTCACCATCCGGATTATCCGATAAAGTCTATTAGACTTGATAATGCCGCGGAGTTTACATCGAAGACTTTCGATGACTATTGCATGACTTTGGGAATAAATCTTGAACATCCTGTTGCGTATGTTCATACCCAAAATGGCCTAGCAGAAGCTTTTATAAAGCGACTGCAAGTGATAGTGCGGACCTTGGTTATGTGCACCAAACTCCCACTATCTGTATGGGGCTATGCAATTTTGCACACTGCAAATTTGGTCCGTCTGAGGCCCATGGCCACCCAACCACTTTCCGCGTACCAGCTGGTTACTGGATGTGAGCCTGATATCTCACATTTACGTGTGTTTGGGTGCCTAGTCAATGTTCCAATTGAGCCGATAAGGCGTTCAAAATTTGGACCTCAAAAGCGACGGAGAATATATGTCGGTTATAACTCCCCGTCCATCATTCGCTATTTAGAGCCCTTGACAGGCGATCTCTTTACCGCGAGACACGCGGATTGTGACTTTGATAAGGCAATCTTTTCGTCGTTAAGGGGAGAAATGCACGCTAACGTTGATGAGGAACGACGTGAATTAGCGTGGCATGTGCCCGCTGTTGCTCATCATGATCCCCCCTCTGCACATAGCGATAAGAAAGTGTAGAGGATTCTAGGTCTGCAAGATATTGCAAATCAAATGCCAGACGCATTTAGCGACCTAGCAAAAGTCACGAGATCAATTATACCTACTGCAAATGTGCCTGTAAGGATAGACGTCCCTGAGAGACACCATGTTCCTGTGCCGGTCGAACCCGCCGAGCAAAGGACGCTGCCATCGGCCGTCCAGTCCGCCGCTATTCCCAAGAAGAAGGAAAGACCGGTTGGTTCCAAAGATGTTCTACCCCGGAAGCGGAGAAATCTTATTAAAAGCATTTTGCCACATGAGATCATTAAGGATCACGGTGATGTATTAGAAGAGCACGTTCCAGATGAAACGTCTATTCCTAATCATGCCGATAACCTCGAAATATCTGTCGAGTATGCTAGCTTAGATGATATTTTGAAGCGAAACGAAACTATCATCGATGATGTGTTTATATACTCAGTGGCCACTGACATTATGAACAATAATGACATGGAACCTCGTAGTGTTGCCGAGTGTCAACGACGAACGGACTGGTCACAATGGAAACAAGCAATCCAGGCTGAACTAGACTCCTTAGCGAAAAGAAGCGTGTTTGGACCTGTTGCTCCAACACCACCCAATGTTAAACCAGTTGGTCACAAATGGGTTTTCCTAAGGAAGCGTAATGAGAGAAATGAGATTGTGCGATACTAGGCTCGCCTTGTGGCGCAAGGCTTCTCACAACGTCCTGGAATTGATTACGAGGAGACGTATTCTCCCGTAATGGACATCATAACGTTCCGCTACTTAATCAGTTTAGTAATTTCCGAAAAACTGAATATGCAGCTCATGGATGTGGTCACGGCCTATCTCTATGGGGATCTAGACACAGAGATATATATGAAAGTCCCTGAAGGACTAAAGATGCCTGAATCAAGTAGTTTCCGACCACGGAACGCGTTCTCGATTAGACTGAGGCATTCGCTATATGGATTAAAATAATCCGGGCGAATGTGGTATAACCGCCTAAGCGAATACTTGATCGGTTTGGGATACGTTAATAACGAACTTTGCCCATGCGTGTTCATAAAGAAATCCACTTCAGGATACACAATCATCGCGGTCTATGTAGATGACAAGAATCTCATAGGAACCGAAAAAGAATTGTCAGAAACTGCTGATATCCTGAAGAGGGAATTCGAGATGAAGGATCTTGGGAAGACAAGGTTTTGCCTCGGCCTGCAGATCGAGCACCGTAAAGATGGAATTCTTGTCCATCAAGCGAACTACACCCAAAAGGTATTGAGACGCTTTAGTCATTTTGACGTTAAGCCATCCGCTACTCCCATGATCGTCCGCTCTCTAGACATTACTAAGGACTCATTCCATCCAAAGGAGGACGACGAAGAGATATTGAGTCCTGAGTGCTCTTATCTGGGTGCAATAGGCGCTTTATTGTACTTGGCCCAATATACTAGATCGGACATCTCGTTTGCTGTGAATTGTCTAGCTCGACACAGCACCGCGCCAACACGCCGCCATTGGAATGGCATAAAAGACATTTTCTGCTACCTTAAGGGTACTACAGACTTGGGCTTGTTCTATCCCTACGCGGTTTTGAGTGAGTCCAACGCTCTTGGCACTCGAAGCAACGCGACCCTTGTTGGCTATGCCGATACGGGATACTTATCTGATCCGCACAAGGGGCGTTCCCAATCTGGTTATGTCTTTACCATTGGGAACACGGCGATTTCTTGGAGGTCTCGCAAGCAGACCTTAGTGGCTACTTCAACGAACCACTCTGAGCTACTCGCGCTCTATGAGGCGACTAGAGAGTGTGTATGGCTTCGAGCTGTTATTGGCCATATTCGAAGTACATGTGATCTTCCATATGACCCAGATGAACCTATTGTCGTCTATGAGGACAATACCGCTGTTATTGATCAAGCAAAACATGGTTACATCAAAGGGGATGCTACCAAGCACATATCGCCCAAGTTGTTCTTTACACATGAACAACAAGTGCTTCAGAAGATTGAAGTGCAACACATTGGATCGGAGAATAACCGTGCAGACTTGTTCACCAAGTCACTGACAAAACACTCGTTCCCGAAACATGTCAGAGCGATTGGACTTAGGAAGCTTTCAGAGCTAGCCTAAGTGAAACATGTTTCCCGCACCCTGTTGTGTGCATGTGAGGGGGAGCGCCCCAACGAGCGCCCCCAAAACGCCCTGTTGTGCGTATATCCCGCGCCCTGTCGAGTACGAGTGAAAAGGGGAGCATCCTGATGTATGCTTGTGTACTCTTTTTTCCCTTAGACCAAGTTTTTTCCCATTGGGTTTTCCTTGGCAAGGTTTTTAACGAGACACATTTCAAATCTCTTATTCACTAAGGACTATTGTGATCAGGGGGAGTATCCAGTGTATACTTCTAAACCATTGTGTACTCTTTTGTCCTTCGATCAGCGGTTTTTCCCACTGGGTTTTCCCTGACAAGGTTTTGACGAGGCACCTTTGCAATGGTTAAAGTTTACCCCCATCACACTGACCTGTGTGTACTCTTTTGTCCTTCGACCAAAGTTTTTTTCCCACTGGGTTTTCTTTGGCAAGGTTTTGACGAGGCACAAGTAGATGGTCAAATTTGAAGATGGTCAAATTTGAAGATGCAAGCTACAGACAGACGAAGAAACTCAGAGATGTTTACAAGCAGAATTTCTGGAGAGCCAAGGGGGAGTGTTGTAACTCATATGGCTCCTCACATTTCATCTCCTTGTAACCTACATGACCTTTGGCCCTTCATTTCTTCATAACCCCCAACCTCTCTCCCTATATAAAGAGAGGTTGGGATAGCTTGTAAGATGCACTTGAGTGATTTATATTATACTTCGTCACATCTCTGGCGTGTTTGAGTCTTTGTCTTACAACAATTTTGTAATTTTTATTATTTGTATTAGCTATAGTTAACCCTAACCCTAACCCTAAACCTTAATCAAAACCCTAACTGTATCCCTGCTAACCCTAACCCGAATCCAAGCCCTAACCCAAATCGTAGCCCTAACCAAACCGTAACCCTAACCCAAATCCTAACCATGATTATAAAAATATACATTTTGACCACCATTATTTACAGATGGCTAGTAAAAACGATGGCCGTATACCAGGAGGCCCACTACAGACTTGGTTATCCAGCAGCGTGAGTCGCACATATCTAGTCTGATACTTTTTGGAGAGGTATATTAAAATTTAATTATGTTAGTCATTACAATTTACATTTTTATATATTTAGTACTAAAATAGTTCGTATATTTTATATACAGCTATATGATTATAAAAATGATGTACGATCTTGAGAACATGTCACATTGTAACGTCCCAGAACCAGAATACTGGAGAGCGGGGGGATATATTTCTGAAGTTTAATATCTTAAGATCCTAAAAAATTCTATGTGGAGTTCATCTTCATCGTCTTCGACAGTTTGTGTTCTCCCATCACTTACGATGCATAGGAGCTCGTGGGACTTCTTGTCGAGGAAGTCTGTCAGTTGTGGCACGCGACGAAGTCGCAGGGGCTTTTCCCTTGGCCTGAGCATCAGCTTTTTTGGGAGCCATTGCTGCTGAAAAAGTAGAAGAAGAAGTCGGAGAGGAAAGAGTTCGTCGGAGAAGATGAAGTTCTCTTCTGTGGGTTCTCTCTTTCAAATGCAAGTAAAGAAGGAAAGAAGTAATCTATGGCTTATTTATAGGCTTATGAAGAATTCCAAATGGCCCATCATGATTTGCCTCGATTTAGGAGATTGATACGGGATCTTAACTGTACAGAATCCCAACAGTCCAATCATTCAGGAATAAATATCTCTTTAAAAGTCATCACAGCGTGACTGATTTCATTTTATCATCTTATTTTCAAAGTATTTCAAAAATTTTGAAGTCTTTTCAATTTTTTCGAAAACTTTGAAGGGGGTCTTGTAGGCCTTTAAAAATGACAGTCACGCTGAGTTGATTAGGACAGAGTCAAAAGTCACGCTCAGTTGATCCAGACAATATTTACAAATCATGCTGGGGATACAGCTCATCATTTGTCAGAGAGTAATTATGACTGACAACACAACAGTCGAAGAATGTCTCTTCGTATGCCATGTATGCACAGAATTCGAGAGATCACAGCCGTCTATTGCGTGATTTTTGAAATCTTCTTCAGCAAGACTCAACCTTCGTCAAGTTGGCGTACCAAAAGAGCTTTTTGTCATTTAATGTGACTGACAAAAGCAATCACTACCAGAGATTTTGTGTCAGTCAAGGCACGCTGAATCAAGACAGCTGGCAGTTCTATCCCAAATCTGCGTGTATTCTGAAGTTTTCTTCCTCAAGTCTGCGTGGATTCTGAAGTTTTCTTCATCAAAGTCTGCGTAGATTCTGAAGCTTCTTGCCCCAAGTTTGCGTGGATTTTGAAGCTTTCTACCCCGAGTCTGCGTGGATTTCGTCTTCAACAAGTCTGCGTGGATTTTATCAAATTGGAGTACGTGGCAGCCATGCCACTGATCTCTCGCCTGCGTGTCCTGTCACTTGCACACGACTCATGCATGGTCGCCATGTGTCCAACAGTTACAGGCCACATCCAGTAACTTCTCACAACCTTGCGTATGTTAAATCCTGCGTGATTTTCAACTAAGCACAGGCTGTGAAGACAGTTATCTTTTCAGTTTTATTTTTGACTCTATAAATAGAGTTCTTTTTCTCATTCATTGTACAGATACATAGTTATCTACTGTCAAAATTTTGAGAGCTTTTTTTCTTCGCATAGTCCAAGGGATAAAATGATCGTCTTCTAGATCAGATTCCCACAGTTGTAATTTTCCCAGATACACAATAAATAAAAAAAATTATTTATAGAAAACATAGATCCCCCTTGCCTCCTTTGAAAAGGGCACCAACTTCTCTTCCCTCCTTCCAAACTTGGACTCTTCCTACTATGCACCTTCAGGTTCTAAATCGAAGAAGTCTAGGGAAGGCGGGCTCGTCGAGCTCAGTCAGCTGTCCCAACCTCTGACCATCAGAGCGTCCCGCTAACTGTTAAAGTGGGCCTCTGATGGAAAGTTGTAAACATGATACCTGTGCACTCATGTGCTTGGGATACTCAGGCCCATAAAAAGAGTACAAAGGTTGACTGAGATGTCCTTGACTTGCGAGATGTGATCCTTCACAAGCGCAAGGAAAGAAGGGGATTCCCTATGCCGCTCGAATTCAACTTGGAGCCTCTTTCGACTCAAAAATTCAGAAAGCTTCATGTGGCTCAGGAAGCTTCATGCGGCTCAAAACTCAGAGCTTCATGCGGCTCAAGAACATTATGCGGCTCAGAAGTCACCAGCATAGCCATGCGGCTCGGATAAACGCCACGTGGCCTCATGTGGCTCGTCTGTACAGCTGACCATTAAAGCAACGCCCCTATTTAATGCTATGACACAGCCAGGCGGTTCAAACACAAAAGTGAGTTGACAGCTCTGACATAAAGCTGTAACGAGGATTCGGTCATAATAGCATGCTCCTAGGAAAATGAGGAAATCTCTGCAGCTAGCATAATCCATCAGACCCAAAAAGCCTTCCATACGGCTTTGACACGTGGCCAGTCGCATGCGGCTCAATGAGAAGAATGCCCATGCGGATCAATGAGAAGAACGCCCATGCGGCTCAATGAGAAGAACGTCCATGCGGCTCAGTGGCAAAGACATCCATACGGCTCAAAGGCAAGGATGGCTATGCGGCTCAGGACGAAGCTGTCGTATGCGGCTCAAGCTGAGGCCTCCCCTATGCGGCTCAAGAGGACCCTTTCTATGCGGCCCAGACCTTATGCGGCTCAATATTCATGCGGTTCAGATCTCCTCCAGCGGTTCCTAGGATATGTGTCCTAAGCCGATCAATCTTCCAGATTTATTGCAATCAGAGATTGGATCAAATCCCAATAATCTGGGACACGTGGCAAGAGAATAAATCTAATTTATTCACAGACATCAGAAGACCATTATGAGAAAGATTTATTTCAATCAGCATTAATTGCTGATGGGATTTGGCGTAATCTACACTCAATGGCTCGAATTCGTCATAATCAAAAGCGAATGGCCTAGATTGACCAATCCACAGGCCGCTGCCATCTCCAAGAGACAATCATCGGTAACCCTAATGATGCCCCCACTATTATAAATAGCAAGGTGCCATTCCCTTGTAAAATATACACGATCAGAAGGAGAGAGAAAAGAGAGCTTCCCCCCTAATAATCAGAGAGAATACACAGAGAGAGAGAAGTCAGAAGAGCAACAGAGGAGCCAGAAGAACATCTCTTCATCAACGCCAACCATCTTCTCACAGGAGCCAAGGCTGCATACCGGTCGTCCAAGGAGTAAGGCATGGCTGCCGTCGCCTTCCCGAGCCTCTATCGTCACCACCTAGAATCTAAAATAAACAATTGTACTTAGACTGTTGTACCTAGGTTTTCGTCCCTAGGCTTTCTTTATACAAGCGAGTTTGTATTATGAGTCTAAGTTCAGTCCTCCCATAAAACTGTTCTGTACTTTTACAATCAATGGCAAACAGGTCTGCCACCCATCAGCTTCGAGACTGCCTAGTAGCGAAGACTAGAGGGCCGCTTCCGACTCAGCAGCAGAGGTTTGGGCAACATCTGCAGCAGCATAAGGGATCCCAGGGGAAGGCTTATAGTCTATCCCTTGAGCCGGAGCCGAAATAGGTTTCGGAGCCACATTACTTGGCTGACGTCATCACAGGTCATGTTTATTTGCATACTTTTCTAGTTCTATGCTTGTTTGGTTCTGGTGCATTTCATAGCTTCCTGTCATTAGAGTTTTTGCATAAATACCATCTAGTAGCTACAGCTACCGAGGAGATTAGTAGAGTAATGACGGGATGAGGACCAGTGCCTATTAGAGCTATCTATAGATGCTCTATTTTTATAGCCGGGAGAGAGTTCAGGGGACGATTCTTTGTGATGCCACTCCCCGGTTATGATATCATATTGGGAATGGACTGGCTTAGCTATGCCCATGAAGCTATAGACTGTCATGAGGGTAGTATTCTGTTCAGTCCTTCTGGCATAGCACCATTCAATGTCAGGAGGACAGGGCCGGAGATCAGCCTAGAGCCAAACTGTTGTGCGACAGTTGAGGACGTAGCACCGCCACACCCTATCATTAGGGAGTTTATGGATGTATTCCCAGATGATCCTCTAGGACTTCCGCCTGACAGAGATATGGAGTTTACTATAGATTTAGTACCGGGTTCATCACCAGTCTCCCAGGCTTGCTATAGAGTGAACCCCGAGGAGGCCGTAGAGATGAAAGAGCAGATTGATGACCTGTTGAAAAAGGGTTTCATTCGATCTAGTGCTTCTCCATGGGGAGTGCCAGTACTCTTTGTGCCTAAGAAGGATGGTACAGTTCGGTTGTGTATTGACTACCGGGCCTTGAATGCCATCACCATCAAGAACAAATATTCTCTATCCAGGATAGATGATTTGTTCGACCAGTTGAGTGGGGCGAAGGTGTTTTCCAGGATAGACTTAAGATCCGGGTACCACCAGGTGAAGGTCAGGGTAGCAGACATCCACAAGACGGCGTTCAACACGAAGTACGGGCAGTACGAGTTTCTGGTGATGCCATTTGGTCTCACAAATGCGCCAGCTGTCTTTATGAATTTGATGAATAAGACATTTCACCAGTATCTGGATAAGTTCGTCGTAGTGTTTATCGACGACATCCTGATATACTCGAAGATGCCGGAGGAGCATGCAGAGAACTTGCAGACAGTTTTGGGGATTCTGAGGCAGAAGAGGTTGTTTGCCAAATTGTCGAAGTGCGAGTTCTTTTTAGACCGAGTGGAGTTTCTCGGCCATGTAGTTACTGGAGAGGGAATCTCGATGGATCCCAGGAAGATTGCTGCAGTTGAGACATGGAAGGCTCCGACGTCAGTTTCAGAGATCAGGAGCTTTCTGGGTTTAGCCGGCAATTATAGAAAGTTCGTTCAGGACTTTGTTAGGATAGCTGAACCCATGACGAAGCTGACGCGGAAGAACGTAGAGTACATTTGGTCAGAGGACTGCCAGTGTCATGCCCCAGAACCAGAATACTGGAGAGCGGGGGAGTGACTCAGCCAGCTACGTATTACGGGTAGATGAATACCGTATAATACGATCAATGCTGTCTAACCAGACGAGGGGGTGCATACTACATAAAAGTCTTACTATGGTCATTACACATCTATTGTCTCAATCATTCAAACAAGAAACAGAAATATAGAACATGTAAGGTAAAGCAGTAAGGCGTCCCAAACGCTCAGTCAAAATGTTCTTGAGATCTGGCTTTACAAAACATAGCCAGATGATATAGCAAGTGTACACAATTGTTATCAGCTGCAGTCTGACTTAATTACAATTATGCAAAAGTAAGTACAAGACAATCCGACTAACATGTCGGTGCCAAACGGTAAGGTATAAAGTAGATAACAAAACGAGTGGTGAAGTTAAGGAACCCACTCGAGTCCTCCTGTAATCATGCCTCTAGTATTGACCATCTTGGAGGTAGAAGTAAGCTGGATCCTCGGGAACCGGCTCTAAATCTGGCCATGCAAAACCAGAGAGGTTAGACCTCTAATAGCAAGTACCACAAGGAAGGACGATATGAAGGACATAAACCAGTAAGTAAAAGAATATAATAATAGATCTCTGCTTGCTACTAGGATTCACATCACATCACGACACTTCGAACCAACCTCCCAACCAAACAAGGACAGAAGTTGGCCCGTCATGTCCTGACATTCTGATCATCCCAGTTAGGTAACAGAGTAGTACAGTACACAAACAAATCATCTTGAACGGCCAATCAAATTCTACGGCTTTCTATTGTGAGTCCCAAGTTATCCTGGAATTATACAATATAGGGATTCCTCAGTTCTTACTATGTACAAGCAAGGCTAGTCTATCCAATCAATCAATTGCGCCAATCATGTAGTTAGACGAGTCCCAGCGGGACGCCCGCCGTTATAGCATGTACAATAATATAAGCAAATATCGTTCCCTGCCCGTGTGACAGATCTACAGTATCTGTGGGAACCAGCCGGCCCGTCGGGCACTTAATAGTCCCAAGGGGGCTGCCATATAAGAACTCGGGAATCCATTTCCTCCATGCCATCATTATTTTATTTAACTTAATAGTCTCTACGTTGAGTGAAGTCCCATGCCGTGGATCATGGTCATTCAAATGAGTACTTTCGTACGGGGTACAATATGCACAACTCTACAACGATACCAGTGCGGTTAGGTTGCAGGTCTTACATAGCGTAATACAACAATCAAATCTAACCACGGTAATCATGTCTTGACCATAAAGTACACATGCTTCTTTTGTAGAAAATAAATAAATAAATAAATAAATAAATAAATAGATTGAAGCCTGCATGTGCATGTATGTCAATATTTCGGGATCAGCCAGTCGATTGCAATAGTTCATAACATGAACGTGTCTCATTCGTTTCATTCAATAAGACGACTAGCCAGTCTCTTAGTTCCAACTAGGAACGCATGATCAATATTTAGTCCATGTCACAATCATTATCAATGGTGACAAGGCATGAAAGTCATTTAGTATTACATGGGTCGAGTCTACAACTCTCAAGGTCAAGTTCCAGTCATACTGGGTATCCGTGGATCAATCATGACACAAAGCACGTTCCTCATAACAATCGTTATTTGACAATATTAACATATCATGATTTTATCAAGTTAATACAAAAAGGCGTAAGGATATAATAGAAGAATTATCATGCCATCATTAAATGAATAATTATAAGACAATTAAAACACCCAGGTCAAGAAGTCACGCCAACAAATCTATGCTAAGGCCAAAAGTCACGCAAGAAGTCTGTGCTTAAGACCAACAAGTCACGCTAAGTCTAGCTGGGGTGAGCGTGGAAAATGGGCGTGAATAGTGAGCGTGAAAAGTGATACACGCTGGCAAGCGTGAGCGTATGAGCGTGACAAATAATTCACGCACGCACGCGCAGCGTGAGGGTGAAAAGTCACGCACGCCAAAAGTCACGCACAATGTGATCGTGAAAAGTCATGCACGCAAGCTCAGGGACAGGAGCGTAAAAAGTTACGCACGCAGTACAAAGACAGGAGCGTGACTCAAATACACGTAGACAACGCGAGCGTGACAAATAATTCACGCACGCAAATGCGAACGTGACTAAAAATACACGCACGCTCATGGGAACGTTAGCGTGACTAAAAGTACACGCTAACATGTAAGAATACGAGCGTGACTAAAAATACACGCAGACACGTAAAGACGTGTGCGTGACTGAAAATACACGCAGACACGTAAGAACGTGTGCGTGACTGGGCTGATGTTTACGCGAGCACGTAAGAACGTGTGCGTGAAACATCTCCCAAACTCCAAGTCCTATGGAGCCTTGTTCCAGTGCCAGAAATACACGCTAATATTGGTGGACCAAGAACCCATGAACAGCCGAAATACTATAACTTATATATAGAGAAAACCAGCCGTAGAAATCAAAAATGCTAAGAACTAATCTCTCTCAGGATCATGAGAGGAAGGGAAATGAACCATAAAAATGGGTGATTGAGAAGCAAGTTTGCACTTGTCTAATGCTGCTGCCGGTTAGGTGGAGAAGTAATGAGAGGAAGAAAAAGAAGTAATGGTGAGAATGAAGTAATGAGGAGAGAGAAAGAGATGGAAGCTTTAAATAGGAAGATGGTGGTAGGTGGGGTGTTGGGCCGGGTTGCACAAATCCACCCAAGCCGAAACCCACTAAGACTAAAGCAGGAAATAAAATACAGTAAATAAAATATAGAAATAAAATTACAGGAAATAGATTAACATGGAATTTAAAGAGCAGATAATTAATTAACATGAAAATTTAAAAGAATTTAACTACAGAATAATACATGATAAATACTAAATAAATACACATGAGCTGTACATGTATAAAAATACGCATTCCGGGAACGGAGAGTGACATCTCTACCCACCTTAGAAAAATTCCGTCCTCGGAATTTCAAATCCAAGCCGGATAGAAATATCAGAGCTAAACTAATACAAGCAATTCTAGTGAGCAAGCAATCATTTTACCATATCAAAAGCAAGTACTATATAAGTAAATCCATCAATCTATGATATCAGGTAGTTCTATCCATAAGGCGATAAGCATGAGAAATTAAGACAATCAAGGTATACAAAAAAAGATATACCTTGTGAGTCAAACAGGTGTGGATACCGTGATCGGATATCATCCTCATATTCCCACGTTGACTCTCCCAAGGAGTGATGACCCCAAGCAACACGGACAAGACTAATTGTTCGGTTCTTGAGTATCTTCTCTCTTCGATCCAAAATAGACACATGCTGTTCCTCGTAAGACAGGTTGGTACCAACAACCAGCTCAGAATGATCGAGGACATGGCTTGGGTCTGATATATACCTACGTAATTGAGATACATGAAATACGTCATGCACCTCTCGTAACGAAGGTGGAAGGGATAAACGATAAGCAACATCGCCTATCCGATCAAGGATAACGAATGGGCCTACGTACCGCGGACTCAATTTCCCACGAATGCCAAATCTAATGACCCCCCGAGTAGATGAGATCCGCAAGAATACGTGGTCCCCAACAGAGAACTCTAACGGCCTACGATGCTGGTCCGCCCAATGACGATGCCGATCCTGCGCAACTCAAAGTCGCTCTCTAATTCCCTTAACCACTTCAACCGTCTGAACAATCATTTTTGGGCCTAACATTTTCCTCTCTCCGATATCATCCCATGCAAGCGGTGACCTACACTTCTTACCATATAGTGCTTCAAATGGCACCATCTGGATACTGGCTTGATAACTATTGTTGTATAAGAACTCAACTAAGTGCAGGTGGCTCTCCCAAGATCCTCCAAAATCTAGAGTACAAGCTCGCAACATATCTTCTAAAGTCTGAATCGTTCTTTCTGATTGCCCATCTGTTTGTGGATGGTAAGCTGTGCTAAAGCTTAACTTGGTACCCAGACTGTGATGTAAGCTCTTCCAGAAATGTGATATAAAGTGGGTATCTCGATCCGACACAATACTGACAGGAACTCCATGCTGCCTGACTATCTGTTGCATATACAACTCTGCCAACTTTTCTGTAGATTACCCTACTCTGAAAGGAAGAAAATGTGCTACCTTCGTAAGTCGGTCCACTATCACCCAAATAGCGTCCTTACCACTTGGTGATCTCGGTAAACCGGTCACAAAGTCCATTGTGATATGCTCCCATTTCCATTCTGGAATAGGAAGTAGTTGCAATAATCCAGCTGGCCTCTGCTGTTCTGTCTTTACTTGCTGACATATCAAGCAACGGGAAACAAATCTAGCTATCTTCCTCTTCATTTTGTTCCACCAGAAATGCTGCTTGATATCTTGATACATCTTGGTCCCTCCAGGGTGAATAGAATACTAAGAACTGTGAGCTTCTGCCATAATCTCATGTCTGATATCTCCACTAGGCACACATAGACGTGATCCAAACCTAAGTGTACCATCTTTATGAATCCTCATCTCCTTCCTGAGCCCTGACTCACATTCTGCCCTAAGCTTCTGAATCCTTGGGTCCTGTGCCTGAGCTGTCTTGATCCTATCTACCAAGTCAGATTGAACTTGTAGACTAGTTAGAACTCCTGCATCACTAGGAAGTATAACTTCGATGCCCATCTCTTGAAGGTCTTCAAAGATATGCCTCTGTATTGTCAACATAAATGCGCCGCCTCTTTTGTTAAGAGCGTCTGCTACTACATTCGCCTTACCTGGATGATACTGAAGCTCCACGTCATAATCCTTGATCAACTCCAGCCACCTTCTCTGCCTCATGTTCAGTTCCTTCTGAGTAAAGATGTACTTCAGACTTTTGTGGTCTGTGTACATTTCCACTCGGTCACCATATAAGTAATGTCTCCATAGCTTCAGAGCAAACACTACTGCCGCTAACTCCAAATCATGAGTTGGATAATTCTTCTCGTGGTCCCGAAGCTACCTAGATGCATATGCTATCACCTTTCCATGTTGCATAAGGACGCATCCAAGTCCTTTACCTGACGCATCATAATATACTGTAAAACCTCCGGGTCCAACTGGCAATATAAGAATAGGTGCTGATATCAACTTCTGCTTCAAAGTCTCGAATGATGTCTGATATTCTGTCGACCAAACAAATGGCACATCCTTCCGGGTCAAGCGGGTCATGGGTGCTGAAAGTCTTGCAAAATCTGACACAAACCTTCGGTAATATCCTGCCAATCCCAAGAAACTCCGTACATCTGCTACGGTCTTGGGTACTGGCCAACTTTTTACTGCTTCTACCTTCTTGGGGTCTACTGCTACTCCAGCTCCTGATATGATATGACCCAAAAATAAAATGTGATCCGTCCAGAACTCACACTTACTGAGCTTGGCATACAACTGGTTCTCTCTCAGAATCTGCAACACCTTCCTGAGGTGGTCTTCATGCTCCTCTTCACTAGCAGAGTACACGAGTATGTCGTCAAGAAATACAACGACAAACTGGTCTAAGTATGGCATAAAGATGCGGTTCATCAAATCCATGAATATTGCTGGAGCATTGCTCAAACCAAACGACATTACCAAGAATTCATAATGTCCATACTTCGACCTGAATGCTGTCTTGGGAATATCTTCCTTCCGAACCCTCACCTGATGGTACCCTGAACGAAGATCTATCTTGGAGAAAACTCTAGCCTTGCTCAACTGATCAAATAAGTCGTCGATCCTGGGTAATGGGTACTTGTTCTTCACTGTTGCCACGTTAAGCTTCCTGTAGTCAATGCACAATCTGGATGACCCATCTTTCTTTCCCATAAGTACCACTGGTGCTGCCCATGGTGACACACTAGCTTGGATGAATTTCTTCTCCTTTAATTCTTCTATGTGCTGATATACCTTGGCCTGCTCCGAATCCGCCATTCTGTAAACTTGATCTGATATCGGTTTAGTTCCAGGTGCTAATTCTATGCTGAACTCAATATCTCTAACCGGTGGTAGACCTGGAAGTTCTTCAGAAAATATGTCTAGAAACTCATCGACTACCTTCGGGATCTGAACTTCTTCCATTGCCGTTACTACTCCCTGCTCTGGTTGAGTTGCCTCTGATCTGACTAAGGTGAACCGCTCCATGCCTGGAATATCAAAAGATATACTCCCTCTACGGTAATCTATTGCCGCATGACTGTCTTTCAGCCAGTCCATGCCTAAGATAACGTCAAAATTTTCAACAGGAAATTCTATCAACCGGGCGGGTAAAGGATGCCCGTACACTACAACACTACATGCTAAACTAACTCTACTAACTCCCACGAGCCCATTACCAGTGAGTATATTCAACCTCCCTGGCAATGACTCGAACTCCATTCCTAGTCGTGTCGCAAATTATGCAGATATAAATGAATGGGATGCTCCCGAATCAAACAATGCTACTGCGGGATATGAGGCGACGAGAATGTTACCTGCCACAACATCTTCCGATGCCAATGCCTCCTCCAAGGACAGAGTGAATGCTTGCCCTCGACCTCCTTGCTGGTTCCCATGCTGTGGCCTAGCCTGGTGCTGCTGCTGGCCCCTGCCTTGATGATGCTGGGGTGGTCTATGCTGGTGTTGCTGCATCGGCGGCCCCTGCTGCCGAAACATCTGAGCCTGTGGTACTAACGGACGCTGCACCAACGGCCTCACTGCCAATGCTGGTCCTCGATACTGGCCTGCCCCTGGTGCTGGCAGAGCAGGAAACTGTTGCCCTGGTCCTCCTGACCTCGAATTCATGGGACATGTGGTAACCCGATGATCTGGATTTCCATATATCAGACACCGTCCATTCAATGTCCGACACACATCTCTAGTGTGCCCCATTTTTCTACAATAAGTACAGCCCGCCGGAGGTTGCTGGTTCTTCCTCTGTTGCTGCTGCTGCCTGGGTGGTGGTGCTGGCCCCCGTATCGCCACATCGTGGATACGAATGCCAGTGGATGGTGCTGTTGTTCGGGGCGCTGCTCCCCCTCCTCCTTCAATCTGACTGTGGGATCTCTTCTGACCCCCAGTCCTTGCCGCAAGCCTCTGAATGGTGATCTCATGCCTTCGGGTTACCGTCAATATCTCATCAAAAGTCTGGTAATTGTGCCCCTCTATCAATTGCAAGAGTTCAAGATGAAACCCTTGCTGAAACCTCATAGCCCTCTGGCTCTCTGTTGCTACCATCTCTGGGGCAAATCTACTCAATCTGCAGAACTCCGCTGCATAAGCATCTAGTCTTGCCGGCCTGCTTGAGGTTGATAAACTTCTGTTGTAGCTCAAACTATGCCACAACTCCATAGTACTTAGTCCTGAACCTTGCAGTAAAATCGTCCCAAGCAACAGGACGTCTGATGCCTACTTCCTCTGATTCCCACCAATCACGTGCGAGATCCTGAAGTAACAACTTCACTAGATCCACACGTTCTTCTGCCGACACCTTAGTTGCTGTCAGAATAGCCTCAATATCCTTAAGCCATGCATCTGCTGAGATGGCATCCTCCGTGCCCTCGAAACGGCGGGGGTTGTACTTGCAAAACCTGGCTGATGCTCCTGAATCAGCCCTCACTCCTCTTTCTAAAGCCGTCTGCAATTCTTGGTTGAGCAACACATTCTGCTCTTATAGCTGAGTATGCATGCGCTGCTGGTCCAACATCTGATGTTGCTGAGTAGCCATCATCTCTCTCATGATCTCCAGAAGGGCTGGTGTGTCCATCTCCACAGGGGTAGGTGGAACTGTTGGTGGTGGTGGAACATTCGGATACTGCGATCCAGCTGCTGCTTCTACTATCACTTCTTCCTGGGTAGCCTCCTGAGGTGAGACTGGCCCTTGTTGCTGACCAACAGGGTCAGGTTGTCCATGTTGCTGTCCATGTTGTTGCTGTCCAGCTCTGACAGATGCGGACGAGGTGCCCCTAAGAAAAGGGACAAGAGAACAATCAAACGACCGGACATGAAGGATCAATGAAGTAAAAGGATACCGGAATGTCAAGCAAGGGTTGAGAACAACGAATCATGAGATCAAGGGGGAACACATGTGATTGAAACATCCTATAAATTAAAATACCCTACAAGTCTGAAATTAGACCTGCATGGGCCACCACTAAAACCTTGTCACGCCCCAGAACCAGAATACTGGAGAGCGGGGGAGTGACTCAGCCAGCTACGTATTATGGGTAGATGAATACCGTATAATACGATCAATGCTGTCTAACCAGACGAGGGGGTGCATACTACATAAAAGTCTTACTATGGTTATTACACATCTATTGTCTCAATCATTCAAACAAGAAACAAAAATATATAAGGCATCCCAAACACTCAGTCAAAATGTTCTTGAGATCTGGCTTCACAAAACATAGCCAGATGATATAGCAAGTGTACACAATTGTTATCAGCTGCAGTCTGACTTAATTATAATTATGCAAAAGTAAGTACAAGACAATCCGACTAACATGTCGGTGCCAAACGGCAAGGTATAAAGTAGATAACAAAACGAGTGGTGAAGTTAAGGAACCCACTCGAGTCCTCCTGCAATCATGCCTCTAGTATTGACCATCTTGGAGGTAGATGTAAGCTGGATCCTCGGGAACCGGCTCTAAATCTGGCCATGCAAAACCAGAGAGGTTAGACCTCTAATAGCAAGTACCACAAGGAAGGACGATATGAAGGACATAAACCAGTAAGTAAAAGAATATAATAATAGATCTCTGCTTGCTACTAGGATTCACATCACATCACGACACTTCGAACCAACCTCCCAACCAAACAAGAACAGAAGTTGGCCCGTCATGTCCTGACATTCTGATCATCCCAGTTAGGTAACAGAGTAGTACAGTACACAAATAAATCATCTTGAACGGCCAATCAAATTCTACGGCTTGCTATTGTGAGTC
The DNA here is from genome assembly GCA_029216955.1 of Iris pallida. NCBI lineage: Eukaryota > Viridiplantae > Streptophyta > Magnoliopsida > Asparagales > Iridaceae > Iris > Iris pallida. The sequence continues at coordinate 4,774,511 of JANAVB010032618.1, read as the reverse complement.
CCAAGTTATCCTGGAATTATGCAATATAGGGATTCCTCAGTTCTTACTATGTGCAAGCAAGGCTAGTCTATCCAATCAATCAATTGCGCCAATCATGTAGTTAGACGAGTCCCAGCGGGACGCCCGCCGTTATAGCATGTACAATAATATAAGCAGATATCGTTCCCTGCCCGTGTGACAGATCTACAGTATCTGTGGGAACCAGCCGGCCCGTCGGGCACTTAATAGTCCCAAGGGGGCTGCCATGTAAGAACTCGAGAATCCATTCTCTCCATGCCATCATTATTTTATTTAACTTAATAGTCTCTACGTTGAGTGAAGTCCCATGCTGTGGATCATGGTCATTCAAATGAGTACTTTCGTACGGGGTACGATATGCACAACTCTATAACGATACCAGTACGGTTAGGTTGCAGGTCTTACATAGCGTAATGCAACAATCAAATCTAACCACGGTAATCATGCCTTGACCATAAAGTACACATGCTTCTTTTGTAGAAAATAAATAAATAAATAAATAAATAAATAAATAGATTGAAGCCTGCATGTGCATGTATGTCAATATTTCGGTATCAGCCAGTCGATTGCAATAGTTCATAACATGAACGTGTCTCATTCGTTTCATTCAATAAGACGACTAGCCAGTCTCTTAGTTCCAACTAGGAACGCATGATCAATATTTAGTCCATGTCACAATCATTATCAATGGTGACAAGGCATGAAAGTCATTTAGTATTACATGGGTCGAGTCTACAACTCTCAAGGTCAAGTTCCAGTCATACTGGGTATCCGTGGATCAATCATGACACAAAGCACGTTCCTCATAACAATCGTTATTTGACAATATTAACATATCATGATTTTATCAAGTTAATGCAAAAAGGCGTAAGGATATAATAGAAGAATTATCATGCCATCATTAAATGAATAATTATAAGACAATTAAAACACCCAGGTCAAGAAGTCACGCCAACAAATCTATGCTAAGGCCAAAAGTCACGCAAGAAGTCTGTGCTTAAGACCAACAAGTCACGCTAAGTCTAGCTGGGGTGAGCGTGGAAAATAGGCGTGAATAGTGAGCATGAAAAGTGATACACGCTGGCAAGCATGAGCGTATGAGCGTGACAAATAATTCACGCACGCACGCATAGCGTGAGGGTGAAAAGTCACGCACGCCAAAAGTCACGCACAATATGATCGTGAAAAGTCACGCACGCAAGCTCAGGGACAGGAGCGTGAAAAGTCACGCACGCAGTACAAAGACAGGAGCGTGACTCAAATACACGCAGACAACGCGAGCGTGACAAATAATTCACGCACGCAAATGCGAGCGTGACTAAAAATACACGCACGCTCATGGGAACGTTAGCATGACTAAAAATACACGCTAACATGTAAGAACACGAGCGTGACTAAAAATACATACAGACACGTAAAGACGTGTGCGTGACTGAAAATACACGCAGACACGTAAGAACGTGTGCGTGACTGGGCTGATGTTTACGTGAGCACGTAAGAACGTGTGCGTGAAACATCTCCCAAACTCCAAGTCCTATGGAGCCTTGTTCCAGTGCCAGAAATACACGCTAATATTGGTGGACCAAGAACCCATGAACAGCCGAAATACTATAACTTAGATCTAGAGAAAACCAGCCGTAGAAATCAAAAATGCTAAGAACTAATCTCTCTCAGGATCATGAGAGGAAGGGAAATGAACCATAAAAATGGGTGATTGAGAAGCAAGTTTGCACTTGCCTACTGCTGCTGCCGGTTAGGTGGAGAAGTAATGAGAGGAAGAAGAAGAAGTAATAGTGAGAATGAAGTAATAAGGAGAGAGAAAGAGATGGAAGCTTTAAATAGGAAGATGGTGGTAGGTGGGGTGTTGGGCCGGGTTGCACAAATCCACCCAAGCCGAAACCCACTAAGACTAAAGCAGGAAATAAAATGCAGTAAATAAAATACAGAAATAAAATTACAAAAAATAGATTAACATGGAATTTAAAGAGCAGATAATTAATTAACATAAAAATTTAAAGGAATTTAACTACAGAATAATACATGATAAATACTAAATAAATACACATGAGCTGTACATGTATAAAAATACGCATTCCGGGAACGGAGAGTGACAGCCAGACAGTGTTTGAGGAGCTGAAGAGGAGGCTGACGACCGCTCCAGTTCTGATATTAGCTTCAGGTTCTGGAGGTTTTACCATATACAGGGATACTTCTGGAAAGGGGCTAGGATGTGTCCTACAGCAGCATGAGAAAGTGATTGCTTATGCATCTAGGCAATTGTGGACTCATGAGCAGAACTATCCTACCCATGACCTAGAGTTAGCTGCGGTGATCTTTGCACTCAAGTTATGGAAACATTACTTATACGGAGAGCGTGTGGAAATTTTTACTGACCACAAGAGCTTAAAGTATGTGTTCACGCAGAAAGAGCTGAACATGAGACAAAGACGATGGTTGGAGTTGATGAAGGACTTCGACATCGATTTACAGTATCATCTCGGAAAGGCAAATGTGGTGGCAGATGCGCTGAGCAGGCATCCGATGGCATGGTATCTGATGATAGATCGACATTTGTAGAAAGATCTGGAGAAGCTCGGTATCAAGATAGTTCGGCCAGGATCAGTGATACAGATGATGGCGCTTGACATTCAGTCAGGTTTGATGGAGCAGATCAGGGAGGCACAGTCTATAGATGAGATCCTTCACAGACTTCGGGCCCAGGCTTTAGCTGGATTGCTAGATGATTTTATTGTAGCAGAGGATGGATCCTTGAGGCATGGCAGCCGATTGTGCGTGCGAAGGAAGAGCTGGTGGAGGCAGATATTCTATTCACCCTGGTGCTAACAAGATGTACCGTAACTTACGGGAACATCTTTGATGGCACGGGATGAAGAGGGATGTATCACGTTTCATTTCGAGATGCCTAGTTTGCCAGCAGGTTAAGGCAGAGCGCCAGAGGCCAGCTGGTCTGTTGCAGCCGTTACCCATTCCCGAGTGGAAGTGGGAACATATTACGATGGACTTCGTCTCAGGGCTTCCTCGTTCCTAAGGAGGGAAGGATGCCATTTGGGTCATCATGGACAGGCTGACGAAGTGTGCGCACTTCATACCCTTCAAGGTAGGGCTTTCCACCGAGAAGTTGGCAGAGCTATACATGCAGCAGATTGTTTGCTTGAACGGAGTACCAGTGAGCATCGTGTCGGACAGAGACAACAGATTCACGTCTCACTACTAGAGGAGTTTGTAGGAGGAGTTGGGCAGTAGGCTCAAGTTCAGTACGGCGTACCACCCGCAGACAGATGGACAGTCCGAGAGGACGATACAGACACTGGAGGATATGCTGAGGACCTGTGTACTGGACTTTGGCGATCATGGGAGAGCCATCTGTACTTGGTAGAGTTTTCATACAACAACAGCTACCAAGCCAGTATCGGTATGTCTCCTTTCGAGGCGCTATATGGACGACGATGCCGTACACCGCTCTTTTGGGATGATGTTGGGGACAGAGTTATGCTTGGGCCAGAGATGATCACGGATGCAGCAGAGAAGGTCGGGATGATCAGAGACAGGCTCAGAGTAGCTCAGGCCAGACAGAAATACTGGGCTGATGCTATTCGCAGACCGATGGAGTTCGCAGACGGTGATATGGTGCTAGTGAAGATATCACCTACTAGAGGGACGATCCGGTTCGGACGAGAAGGGAAGCTGAGCCCCATATACATCGGGCCGTTCGAGATACTTGGCAGGTTCGGAGAGGTAGCTTACAGGGTTTCACTTCCACCCAACCTAGCAGGAGTTCATGATGTCTTTCACGTATCCCAGCTGAGGAGATATGTTTCGGACCCCTGACATGTGCTAGATCATTCAGAGTTGGAGGTCGGACCGAGCCTTACAGTTACAGAGTAGCCAGTGGAGATATTAGACGGGAGAGAGAAGAGACCGAGGAACAAGGTTATACCCTTAGTAAGAGTAGCTTGGAGCCGTAACTCTCCGGGTGAATCTACTTGGGAGAGAGAGTCGGACATGAGGGAGAGATACCTTACTTGTTCGATCCAACCGCTGCGAGGGAACCACCCGTTCCCGCTTGATACCTTAGAGGTTAGTTTTCGATCGTAGCCTTAGTCATTTGTTGCATTGCTTGCTATGTTAGAATATTGTAGGGTCTTCAATCCTTGTAAATTTCGAGGACGAAATTTTTCAAGGAGGGAAGACTTGTCAGCTCCTGTTTTTCAAAATTAATTAAATTAGAATTAATTAGTTACTAATGACCTGTTTAGCATTAAAATAATTTATTATGATTTTTAGGAATTTTTCTAGAATTTTTAAATGATTTTTACACGAGTTATAATAGCTAAAACACCATTTTACAATTTATTGAAATGTTTTAAGGTAGTTTTACAATTTATTAAAATGTCTTAATAGCTGTTTGTAATATTTTGAATTGTTTAGAAGTCAGTTTGTAATTAGTTATTTAATTTAAATACGGGATGCAAATTTTATTTTGCATTCAGTCTTGGATAGGATCTTTATGCAAATTCCTAATTCCTAAGGGCCTTAATAAAAATCGACCGTCAGCCCCCG
>JANAVB010032618.1:4692412-4767412 GCA_029216955.1 Iris pallida | reverse complement strand
CGTCACCGAGGCGTCATAGGGCCAGGGAGGGCCAAAGGTGGCCGCAGGATCGAGGAGGAAGGGGAGGGACCGCCGGCTCACCCAGGGCGGGGCTACCCGGCGGAGGGCGACCTCCTCTACTGACCGGAGAAGGAGAGGAAAAGGAGGGGCAGTGGACGGGAGCGGTCAAGGGAACGCCGAAACAGGGGAGGGGAGAGGAACCGGCTGAGCACGCGCACGCCAGAGGGGGTGCTCGGCCGGCGGGGCCGCTCAACGGCCGGCGGGGCTCGCATCAGGTTGAAGCGATCGCCGAAGCGATCGTCGGAGCCCGGAGGGAGGCTGGGAAGCGGCCAGGGGATGAGCGACGGGACGGCGAGCCAACCGGCCACGAGAAGGGAGGGGGAAGCGCTCCGCCGGGGTCGCGGGGCCACGAACGACCAGCGGTCCGCCGCCGGCGAGGCGAGGGGGGAGGAGAGGGGCTGTGGGCCGGGGGGGCTCCTAGACCGCCGGAGCACGGGCTGGCGGTGGCCGGGGGCCGGGGGGCCGCAGGAGGAGACGGCCACGGAGGGGGCAGCGAGAGCGCTGGGCAGCGGTCGGAGGAAGGGGAAGACCGGAGGAGGGGGGTCCCGAGCGGGGCCAGCATCAATGGGACGAGCGCCGGGGGGCCGCGGAAGGCGGAGGGGAGGGAGGAGAGGGGGAAGCGGGGAGGGGGGAAGGAGGGGACCCTTGAGGGAAGGGAGCAAGCTGACGGCAGGGGGGGAGGCGAGTGGCGCCGAGGATGACTCCGGGAACGCGTCGGGGGCGGTGGGGGCGCCAGCGCCGGAGGGGCCGAGCGGGGAGGGGGGTGGCGATCCACGGGGTGGGGAACCACGGGGGCCAGGCCACCCACAGCGGCCAAGCTGCGCAGGGGCAGGGGGGCCGCCGGCGGCGCTCGGAGCACGCCGGGGAAGAGGGAGGGAATCCTCGGGCTTCCCTCGGGCTGGGAAGAGGGAGGGAATCCTCGGGCCTCGGGCTGGTATATTATATATAATATATATATATATATATATCTATCTATATATATATAATATATATATCTATAATATATATATAATATTTTATAGTTAAGTATTTCTTATATATTTATGTATATTTCCTATGTATATATAAATATTTCATATGTATCCCTTAATATTTCTTTATAATTATATATATCTATATATATATATTATTATATATAATAATATATTATATATATATTATATATTATATATATATATCTATTATATCTTATATATATATATATATATATCTATATAAATATATATATATTATATCTATATATATATATATATAATAATATTATATATATATTATATAAATGTTGTAGTATATTTTATGTATTTCAAAATTCTACTTGTATAAATATTATTGTACAAATTTCCAAGTCATTTTTAGGTTTAAATTATGACTTGTATATTTTTACCACTTTGAAAATATATTATATATAATTTCATGTATTTTATTGCTGCAACCATTTGGTGTCCAAGCCTAGCATATAGATTTTTGGCTCAATGTATTTTCACATATTCAAGACCAGTACAAGTCATATTGGACTTGATTCATGGCCTTGGATCCTGCATTTGAACTCTGGTTCAAATTATGTACATGGAAAAAATACGCAGATAATTAATTATTTAATTTTAATTGTGTACCATGCTGTTTTTGAATTTCTAAAAATGCTTTTATTGCTGTTAAAATTATATATATATAAATGTTGTAGTTATTTATTTTATGTATTTCAAAATTCTACTTTGTATAAAATATTATTTTACATAAATTTCCAAGTCATTTTTATTGTTTAAATTATGACTTGTATATTTTTACCACTTTGAAAATATATTATTATTATAATTCCTGTATTTTATTGCTGCAAACCATTTGGTCTCCAAGTCTAGCATAGATTTTGGGCTCAAATGTATTTTCACATATTCAAGACCTGTACAAGTCATATTGGACTTGATTCATGGCCTTGGGTTCTGCATTTGAACTCTGGTTCAAATTATGTACATGGACAAATACGTAGATAATTAATTATTTAATTTTAATTGTGTACCATGCTGTTTTTGAATTTCTAAAAAATACTTTTATTGCTGTTAAAATTCTGGAAAAATATTATTTAGATACTATGTTAGTTTAGCTAATTTATCATAATTTTTACAGTATTTAATTATAGTTTTGCCAATGTTTTGGCATATGAAACCAGAACTCACTTTCTGTGTACTTATGAAAACTGATTTTTATAAAATACATGTACTGGTTAATAAATTCCAAAAAAATTATAATAAATTTCTATAATTAATAAGGATCATTTTGGTACTTTATTTGATGCAAAATTGGGCTTTTTGTCAATCTCAAAAATTGTTGGAACATAATGTACAGTTGATTTATTTATTGAATTGTAACTTTTTGTGTTATTTTGAGTTATAGTCGTATTGAACCTCACCCCAAACTAGTGTAAAGACCCTAGAAAGTTAGTTATAGTATTGAGTTACCCCACATTGGTCTCCTATGCTAAAGTCATCATTTTGGCTAGGTGCCCAGTCACAAGTCGTGTTGCACTACTTAGTGTCTTAGTGTTTAACTTAGTATAAAAACTAAGTTATGTATTTGTTTCTACAGTGACGAGTTACCAGGCATCTATAGCATTCTTATTGCTGTTTTGCTTTGCTAGAGGCAAGTACTGTCTACGAACTTTACATACTGTTATAACAATAAATTACGATTTACCAACCATGTTAAATGCTGATCCTTGGGGTAGCAAGTTAAAACTTTACATGTTGTATTAATTTCAGTCTCTACCATGTTTAGGACAGTATCTCATATCTCTCACATGTTTAAATAACGGGTTAAGGAGAAACTGTTAGTAGTGTACGTGATCATGATCCCCTTCTCCGTATATATTTACCGTGCTCGGTGACACTCTATATGTGACCTTGCCGTATGTTCTGATCCCGCATTTATGTATAGATATACACCAATGCCGTTCGTGCATGTATGTGCATGCCAAAAAACTTGATATGTACCGCTGTACATCCTATTCACCTATTGACTGATTCACGTACATACTACGGTTTTAAACTTTTAAACTATATGTTGTCATTTCTAAAAAGAACCAATTAAACCATGATATGCCATGATTTCAGTTTATTACATTCCTGTTCATGGTTCGTATATTTAGTTTGCTAGAATAAGTACTTGCTCCCGTCCTAACAGGATAACGTTGTAGGTATCCTTACTGAGGAAGAGTTGCTCTGTGACCCATATTATGGAGATACTACCGAGGACCAGGCTTTACCTTACGAGGATGTACCTGCGGGGAAACTCGTCTAGTTTGCGTAGTTGCTTGGGATATTTAGTGTAGTCATATATTAGACTACGTATTTTATAACTGGACATGTATCCAGTTTTATATTTCAGACTTGTACTTGGACTTATTTATATATGAGACGACTTTTGTGTTTGGAGCATTTATGACTTTTATTTTACTTATAGAACTGTTAGCACATTTAGTCTTATCTTGTTGTCTTTAGAACAGCTTACTACGCTTTATCTCAAGCGTATGCTGGACATGACTCGGCCCAGCCCAACAATTTGGGTAGCGGGTCGTGACATGTTTTTAGTGGTGGCCCATGCAGGTCGATGACTAAATTGTTTGGTTACGTTATTATACCAAGCATGCCTGCAATTAGGAACTTAAGGTAATTAGACAACATTAGGAATGACGCATAGAACACCTAGAGGAATACTAGGATTGCAACATAGAAAATACATCACATGCTTGCTATTATAATTATATTTTCTTGTCTATGATTGTTTACTTTAAAGAGTCCTTATAAATTCCTTTTTATTGTAATTAGATGGTGCTCACTCGTTCATCCTAGTATGTCGCACCTGAGAATGGCACACTCCCAATCCAGTCAGCTGACCAGTTGACTGATACTCCCCCACCTCCAACTACCATACTCCCCCACTCCACAAATCTACCAACCCAGATGCCTCTACCACCTTCCACATCACAGTCCCAGCAGGACCCGATACTTCTACCACCCCCTATCACTATATCTACCCAGGCTTCCGTCACACTTGACGGGAACTAACTGCTCACTCTGATCCAGGGGTTCCTAACAACCCATCAGGAGCAGACTACCCTACTTCGCTAGAGCATAGAGAGTTCTAAGGAACGTACCGTGGTCCCACCACCCTTAGAGCCACGGTAGAGAGCGGGAACGATCAAGGACTTCATGGGTCTGAACCCCAAGGAGTTCTCAGGGACTAAGGGCACTGTAGTAGCAGATGACCGACTAGAGTCGGTAGAGAGGAAGCTCCTTGTAGTTAGGATGCCGGATGACCTCCAGGTCGAGGCAGCGGGATTTCTGCTGATAGACTTGGCAGGAGTTTGGTTCCGAAATGAGCCGTTATTTGCGAGAGGGTGGGCCACTTGGGATCAGTTCAAGACCCAGTTCAAGAAGAAATTCTTCTCGACCACCGCTAGAGTAGCCATGGGGCTACGATTCCAGAACATCCAACAGGGGAACCATTTTGTTGATGAGTATGTGGCAGAGTTTAGTCGCCTGAACCGTTTCGCTCCTAGTCTGGTTGCAGACCCAGAGGAGATGACGCGTAGGTTTTGCCATGGTCTAGTTCCAGACATTGGCATTCTTATAGTGGCAAATGGTACGACTGACTACTACCAGAGCCTAGAGTTGGCCCAGACCATTGAGAAGCGTCTTTTGTCTTACAAGAGGCCGACTTCTGTACACCTCGAGGGACCGTCCAAGCGTCAGCTTTCCAGCAGAGTGCACCGATGCTGCACCAACAGACATACCGTCCCCCTACACCACATCATCCGACCCCGCCAGTTAGAGCCCCGAGACCCCGAAAGCAGCAGCAGAAGGGAACCTTGTGTATATTCTGTAAAAGGGTAGGCCACAACTCTTTCGTTTGTAGGAAGAGGTTGGGGCAGTGTTTAGCTTGTGGTTTTGCCACCCATCAGCTTCGAGACTGCCTAGTAGCGAAGACTAGAGGGCCGCTTCCGACTCAGCAGCAGAGGTTTGGGCAACATCTGCAGCAGCAGAAGGGACCCCAGGGGAAGGCTTATAGTCTAGCCCTTGAGCCGGAGCCGGAGCAGGTTTCGGAGCCAGATTACTTGGCTGACGTCATCACAGGTCATGTTTATTTGCATACTTTTCTAGCTCTATGCATGTTTGATTCTGGTACATCTCATAGCTTCCTGTCATTAGAGTTTTCGCATAAACACCATCTAGTAGCTACACCTACCGAGAAGATTAGTAGAGTAATGACGGGAGGAGGACCAGTGCCTATTAGAGCTATCTATAGATGCTCTATTTTTATAGCCGGGAGAGAGTTCAGGGGACGATTCTTTGTGATACCACTCCCCGGTTATGATATCATATTGGGGATGGACTGGCTTAGCTATGCCCATGCAGCTAGAGACTGTCATGAGGGTAGTATTCTGTTCAGTCCCTCAGGCACAGCACCATTCAGTGTCAGGAGGACAGGGCCGGAGATCAGCCTAGAGCCGAACTGTTATGCGACAGTTGGGGACGTAGCACCGCCACACCTCTATCATTACGGAGTTAATAGATGTATTCCCAGAGGATCTTCCAGTACTTTCGCCTGACAGAGATGTGGAGTTTACTATAGATTTAGTACCGAGTTCATCACCAGTATCCCAGGCTTGCTATAGAGTGAACCCCAAGAAGGCCGTAGAGATGAAAGAACAGATTGATGACCTGTTGAAAAAGGGTTTCATTCGATCTAGTGCTTCTCCATGGGGGGCATCGGTGCTCTTTGTACCTAAGAAGTATGGTACAGTTCGGTTGTGTATTGACTACCGGGCCTTGAATGCCATCACCATCAAGAACAAATATCCTCTGCCCATGATAGATGATTTGTTCGACCAGTTGAGTAGGGCAAAGGTGTTTTCTAGGATAGACTTGAGATTCGGGTACCACCAGGTGAAGGTCAGGGCAGCATACATCCAGAAGACGGCGTTCAACACGAAGTACGGGCAGTATAAGTTTTTGGTGATGCCATTTGGTCTCACAAATACGCCAGGTGTCTTTATGAATTTGATGAATAAGACATTTCATGAGTATCTGGATAAGTTCGTCGTAGTGTTTATCGACGACATCCTGATATACTCGAAGACGCCGGAGGAGCATACAGAGCACTTGCGGACAGTTTTGGGGATTCTGAGGCAGGAGAGGTTGTTTGCCAAATTGTCGAAGTGCGAGTTCTTTTTAGACCGAGTGGAGTTTCTCGGCCATGTAGTTACTGGAGAGGGAATCTCGGTGGATCCCAGAAAGATTGCTGCAGTTGAGACATGGAAGGCTCCGACATCAGTTTCAGAGATCAGGAGCTTTCTGGGTTTAGTCGGCTATTATAGAAAGTTCGTTCAGGACTTTGCTAGGATAGCTGAAACCATGATGAAGCTGACACGGAAGGAGGCAGAGTACATTTGGTCAGAGGACTGCCAGACAGCGTTTGAGGAGCTGAAGAGGAGGCTGACGACCGCTCCAGTTCTGACATTACCTTCAGGTTCTGGAGGTTTCACCACATACAGGGATTCTTCTGGGAAGGGTCTAGGATGTGTCCTACAGCAGCATGGGAAAGTGATTGCTTATGCATCTAGGCAATTGCGGACTCATGAGCAGAACTATCCTACCCATGACCTAGAGTTAGCTGCGGTGATCTTTGCACTCAAGTTATGGAAACATTACTTATACGAAGAGCGTGTGGAAATCTTTACTGACCACAAGAGCTTGAAGTATGTGTTCACGCAGAAAGAGGTAAACATGAGGCAAAGACGATGGTTGGAGTTGATGAAGGACTGCGACATCGATTTACAGTATCATCCCGAGAAGGCAAATATGGTGGAGGATGCGCTGAGCAGGCATCTTATGGCATGGTATTTGATGATAGATCGACATTTGTGGGAAGATCTGGAGAAGCTCGGTATCGAGATAGTTCGGCCAGGATCAGTGATACAGATGATGGCGCTTGACATTCAGTCAGGTTTGATGTAGCAGATCAGGGAGGCACAGTCTACAGATGAGGGCCTTCGCAGACTTTGGGCCCAGGCTTTAGCTGGATTGCTGGATGATTTTACTGTAGCAGAGGATGGATCCTTGAGGCATGGCAGCCGATTGTGCATGTCGAAGGAAGAGCTGGTAGAGGCAGTCTTATAGGAGGCACACCGATAGAGATATTTTATTCACCCTGGTGCTAATAAGATGTACCGTGACTTGCGGGAACATCTTTGATGGCACGGGATGAAGAGGGATGTATCACGTTTCATTTTGAGATGCCTAGTTTGCCAGCAGGTTAAGGCGGAGCACCAGAGGCCAGCTGGTCTGTTGCAGCCGTTACCCATTCTCGAGTGGAAGTGGGAACACATTACGATGGACTTCGTCTCAGGGCTTCCTCGTTCCCAAGGAGGGAAGGATGCCATTTGGGTCATCGTGGACAGGCTGACGAAGTATGCGTACTTTATACCCTTCAAGGTAGGGGTTTCCACCGAAAAGTTGGCAGAGCTATACATGCAGCAGATTGTTCGCTTGAGCAGAGTACCAGTGAGCATCGTATCGGACAGAGACAGCAGATTCACGTCCCACTACTGGAGGAGTTTACAGGAGGAGTTGGGCAGTAGGCTCAAGCTCAGTACGGCGTACCACCCGCAGACAGATGGACAGTCCGAGAGGACGATACAGACACTGGAGGATATGCTGAGGACCTGTGTACTGGACTTTGGCGGATCATGGGAGAGCCATCTGCACTTGGTAGAGTTTTCATACAACAACAGCTACCAAGCCAGTATCGGTATGTCTCCTTTCGAGGTGCTATATGGACGACGATGTCGTACACCGCTCTTTTGGGATGATGTTGGGGACAGAGTTATGCTTGGGCCAGAGATGATCACGGATGCAGCAGAGAAGGTCGGAATGATCAGAGACAGGCTCAGAGTAGCTCAGGACAGGCAGAAATGCTGGGCTGATGCTATTCGCAGACCGATGGAGTTCGCAGACGGTGATATGGTGCTAGTAAAGATATCACCTACTAGAGGGACGATCCGATTTAGACGAGGAAGGAAGCTGAGCCCCAGATACTTCAGGCCGTTCGAGATACTTGGCAGGTACGGAGAGGTAGCTTACAGGGTTGTACTTCCACCCAACCTAGCAGGAGTTCACGATGTCTTTCACGTATCCAGCTGAGGAGATATATTCCGGACCCCAGTCATGTGCTAGATCATTCAGAGTTGGAGGTCGGACCGAGCCTTACAGTTACTGAGTAGCCAGTGGAGATATTAGATAGGAGAGAGAAGAGACCAAGGAACAAGGTTATACCCTTAGTACGAGTAGCTTGGAGCCGTCACTCTTCGAATGAATCTACTTGGGAGAGGGAGTCAGACATGAGGGAGAGATACCCTTACTTGTTCTATCCAACCGCTGCGAGGGAACCACCCGTTCCTACTTGATACCTTAGAGGTTAGTTTTCGATCGTAGCCTTAGTTATTTGTTGCATTGCTTGCTATGTTAGAATATTGTTGGGTCTTCAATCCTTGTAAATTTCGAGGACAAAATTTTTCAAGGAAGGAAGACTTGTCAGCCCCTGTTTTTCAAAATTAATTAAATTAGAATTAATTAGTTGCTAATGACCTGTTTAGCATTAAAATAATATATTATAATTTTTAGGAATTTTTCTAAAATTTTTAAATGATTTTTAAATGATTTTTAAATGAGTTTTAATAGCTAAAATACCATTTGCAATTTATTAAAATGTTTTAAGGTAGTTTCGCAATTTATTAAAATGTCTTAATAGCTGTTTGTAATATTTTGAATTGTTTAGAAGTCAGTTTGTAATTAGTTATTTATTTTAAATACGGGATACAAATTTTATTTTGCATTCAGTCTTGGATAGGGTCTTTATGCAAATTACTAATTCCTAGGGGCCTTACTGAAAATCGACCGTCACCCCCCCCCCCCCCCCACATACTCACCTACCCCCGACGACCGTCGGTCAGCTGTCCCCGCCATTTTCGGCCAACCCGACCCCCCAACCGACCTCCTCTTCCTATAAATCGAAACCCCAGACCCTAAGTCCTAGCCCTAGTTCGCCGCCGACCCCCCCACAGACCCCCTTTCTCCCCATTTCCGTTCGCCTAAACCCAAACTTCGGCCATCCACCCAACGCCAACTCCCCGACGACGGTCACCCCCATCCACCACCACCAAACGACGTGCCACGTCCACGTTAACTCCTCCGCCGTCCAGCACCCTCGAACCCCCCTGCCTGCTGTTCTGTTTCATTTTCTTTTTTTTATTTTCTTTTTTTATTATTTATATATATATTTATGTATATATGTATACATGTATATGTATATATATATTATTATATATATACTGTATTATATGTATATATATACACTGTATTTGTATATATATGTATATATATATATTATATTTAGTACTCTATTATATTATATATGTATATATATATATATATATATATATATATATATATATATAAGTATTTATGTATATAAGTATTTATGTATATATGTTTATGTGTATATATATTATTATATATATACTATTATATATATGTATACAATATTTGTATATATATATATATATATATATATATATATATATATATATATATATATATATATATATATTATATATATATATATATATATATATTATAGTTAAGTATTTCTTATATATTTATGTATATTTAACATATGTATATATAAATATATCCATTATGTATACATATAAATATCTATATATTTATATGTATATATATAAATGTTGTAGTTATTTATTTTATGTATTTCAAATTTTACTTTGTATAAAATATTATTGTACATAAATTTCCAAGTTATTTTTATTGTTTAAATTATGACTTGTATATTTTTACCACTTTGAAAATATATTATTATTATAATTCCTGTATTTTATTACTGTAACCATTTGGTGTCCAAGCCTAGCATGGGTTTTTGGGCTCAAATATATTTTCACACATTCAAGACCTGTACAAGTCATATTGGACTTGATTCATGGCCTTGGGTCCTATATTTGAACTCTGGTTCAAATTATGTACATGGACAAAATACGCAGATAATTAATTATTTAATTTCAATTGTGTACCATGCTATTTTTGAATTTCTAAAAATAATTTTATTATTGTTAAATTTTGGAAAAATAGTATTTAGATAATATGTTAATTAAGCTAATTTATCATAATTTTTACAGTATTTAATTTATAGCTTTGCCACTGTTTTGGCATATGAAACCAGAACTCACTTTCTGTGTACTTATGGAAACTGATTTTTATAAAATACATGTACTGGTTAATAAATTCCAGAAAAATTATAATAAATTTCTATAATTAACAAGTATCATTTTGGTATTTTATTTGATGCAAAATTGAGCTTTTTGTCTATCTCAAAAATTGTTGGAACATAATGTACAGTTGATTTTTATTGAATAATTACGACTTGCAACTTTTTGTGTTATTTTGAGTTATAGCCGTATTGAACCTCACCCCACACTAGTGTAAAGACCATAGAAAGTTAGTTATAGTATTGAGTCACCCCATATTGGTCTTCTATGCTAAAGTCATCATTTTGGCTAGGTGCCCAGTCACAAGTCGTGTTGTACCACTTAGTGTCTTAGTGTTTAACTTAGTGTAAAAACTAAGTTATGTATTTATTTCTACAGTGACGAGTTACCAGGCATCTATAGCATTCTTATCGCTGCTTTGCTTTGCTAGAGGCAAGTACTGTCTACGAACTTTACATACTGCTATAACAATTAACTGCGATTTACCAACCATGTTAAATGCTGATCTTTGGGGTAGCAAGTTAAAACTTTACCTGTTGTATTAATTTCAGTCTCTACCATGTTTAGGACAGTATCTCATATCTCTCACGTGTTTAAATAACGGGTTAAAGGAAAACTGTTAGTAGTGTACGTGATCATGACCCCCTTCTCCATATGTATTTATCGCGCTCGGTGACATTCTATATATGACCTTGCTGTATGTTCTGATCCCGCGTTTTGTGTATGGATATACACCGATGCCGTTCGTGCACATATGTGCATGCCAGAAAACTTGATATGTATCGTTGTACATCATATTCACCTATTGACCGATTCACGTACATGCTACGGTTTTAAACTTTTAAACTATATGTTGTCATTTCTAAAAAGAACCAATTAACCATGATATGCCATGATTCCAGTTTATTACATTCCTGTTCATGCTTCGTATATTTAGTTTACTAGAATCAGTACTTGCTCCCGTCCTGACTGGATAACGTTGTAGGTATCCTTACTGAGGAGGAGTTGCTCTGTGACCCATATTATGGAGATACTACCGAGGACCAGGCTTTACCTTAAGAGGATGTACCTGCGGGAAAACTCGTCTAGTTTGCGTAGTTGCTTGGGATGTTTAGTATAGTCATGTATTAGACTACGTATTTTGTAACTAGACATGTATCCAGTTTTACATTTCAGACTTGTACTTGGACTTATTTCTATATGAGATGACTTTTGTGTTTGGAGCATTTATGACCTTTATTTTACTTATAGAACTGTTAGCACATTTAGTCTTATCTTGTTGTCTTTAAAACAGCTTACTACGCTTTATCTCAAGCGTAGGCTGGACATGACTCGGCCCGGCCCAACTATTTGGGAAGCGGGTCGTGACATACCTACTGAAATTGACTAAGGCTAACAACTAGAGAATTCTAGTAGACATGGAGAGATTTCCCAGCTACAGGCAATCCCGTTATCTGGGCACCCCATCATGGGATTTGTAGCCTGCCATCGAGTAGGGCACATTTCCAGCACACTGACATGTGTTGCAACTACCAAACTACTTAAGGGTGCATGTGTTTCTTAGATAATGTACCCACATGAATTCAATCCCCTAATTGTGTCTGGATAACCTGGATGGTCTGTAGGGCTTGTGGCTTTTGGGATAATCTCATTGCATTTGCTAGTAACTAGGCCTGTGATAACCCTAGTTAGTTAAAGTATCAAGCCGTACTCTTTGCTTGGCCGTGATTGATTGAATGGAGTCTAGTCCAGCCTTGTCTCATCCTGATCCTGTACAAGATTATGACATGACATGATTACTTATGCTTGTCTTAACAATAATGATCAGGGGGCCAGTTCTGTTCAGGCGAAGGGTTACAACCCCGGTCTTTGTTTGGTTTAAGGGTTGTAACCTGGCTCCCGGAGTAGTTCTGTGTCCTCTCTTCATTTATTGTCTTATGGCAGCCCATGCCATGCTCGTCATGTCTTACCTTACTCCAATAGAATGATTATTTATACTGGCCTTAACAATAAAGATCAGGGGTCCAGTTCTGTTCAGGCGAAGGGTTACAACCCCGGTCCTTATTTGGTTTAAGGATTGTAACCTGGCTCCCAGAGCGGTTTTGTGTCCTCTCATCATTTATTGTATTATTACTTTATCAACAGTATTGAGACGGGTTTCTATTCAAGTGAAGGGTTGCAATCCCGATCCTTGTTTGGTTTAAGGGTTGCAAATCTGGCTACTTGAATGGTTTCCTCGTACTCAATTTATTATTGTTATCTCTGCTATTATCAGTATCTTTATAGTTATCTTTAATATTCATTTATGATATGCTGGTTTTAGTTCCTAAGTGAAGCCTCCTTTGTGGCACTTGCTCTTTCTGGGGTCTGACCCAGCTGGTTTTGTATGGCCAGATATCGGAGCATCTTCAGAGGATCTACCTACCTTCCAGCCAGATGGTGACCACCAGGCGTAACCCTGGCAACGAGTGGGTTTCTTTTGTTCTTCCACTTTATTGTAAAAATATTCATTTGAGGCATTTAGCCGACGAGTACGTGTTAGCTCGATTGCACCTTTATTTACTGTCTGCCTACGGACTGTAACATGATTGACAAATCCTAGGGTTGATCATGTATGACTGAAACTCTTGCTAGTCTTAACATTTTGTACGACTAGCTTCATGATCATCCAAATATGTAATGTATGGGATGCCTTACTATTGTATATTTGGTGCTCTAACATCTTGTAACTATTATTGCTTGCTTGAGATTGAGACAATAGGCTTGTTCATGACCATAAGAGAGTGATGGCTTGTAGATAAACCCTCATATATCTGGACAACCATGACCGTATAGAGAGGTGGGTTACACTTCAATATACGTAGCTGGTAATGTACGCCCCCGCTCTCCATTATTCTGGTTCTGGGGTATTACATGGTTTAAGTGGTGGCCCATGCAGGTCTTGTAAATCAAGATATGTGAGGGTTTACCGAATAGATGTCTCAATCAGTACTCGCCCTTGATCTCTGCTCATATCTGCTAAATCCCTGGATTCTTGACCTGATCACATGTTTGTATCTTTGATCTGTCCTGGTCCTTCCTTATTGTTCCCTATGTCGTATTCTTCAGCGGCATTGTTCCTGGTCCTACCGATCGGCAAGGCGGAGCACCTCCCGTGGACCAGCAGCAATCAGGAGATCAAGCCCAGCATTCAGGAGTATCCTCCAGAGTCAAGCCTACTAGGGGTCCAGAGCTACCAGTTCAGCCCGTCCAGCCTGCAGAGCCTGATGATGGCACCTTGGTGGGTCTCATTAGGTCATTATTAGCTTCTCAAGATCGGTAAGGAGATGCCTTGCACCAAGTAGTGGCAGATGCTCTGACCAGAGGAGGTCATCAGGGTAACAGCGTGGCCAACAGCTTCTAGCGCTTGAACCCTCCATTCTTCGATGGTAGCGAAGATGCTATTGCTGCTGATGCATGGCTTCAGGACACAGAGGTGATTCTAGAAGCAGCCACGACTCCAGAAAATGAGAAGGTGGTCGTGGTACACCTACAGTTATTGAATCTTGCCCGCAGCTGGTGGACGGCACAGGCTGGTGGATTAGTGGCATCCATTGCTTGGGCAGTATTTCGTGAGAGATTCCAGACCAATTATTTCGATGCTGTAGCTCGGTACGATCTACAGACGAGGTTCAACAATCTGAAGCAGATGGGCAGGACGGTCGACAGATATACGATCGAGTTTTTGAGACTTAGTCGGTTTGCTCCCACCTTGGTAGCAACCGAGTTTGATAGAGCCCAGCGGTTCCAGTAGGGGCTCCATCTAGAGATCTTATTGGCAGTGGAGCATTTTGAGCATCAGACTGTCGATGCAGTATTGAGAACAGCAAGGAGGCATGAGTATACCTTCCAGAGGATCGTGGATAGGACCGGAGGTCGGAAGCGATCCCATGGTCAGATGAATCAGTCTTCAGCACCAGTCCTGGCAGCTAGGGCTTTGACCATCGGAGCTTCGAGGCGGGCGGCCTCAGTAACGTCGGTTCATCATTCAACTCCGATGTACCCTCAGCAGCAGAAGCAGAAGCAGAAGCACTCTTCCGCAGTGGGATATTCATACTACGGGAAGCCAGGGCATGTGGTATCAGAGTGTTGCAGAATACAGGAGTTGTGCCTGGTTTGTGGTGCCCTGGACCACAGGGTTGGGAACTGCCCGAACAGGGAGAGTTTATCTTCGTCAGCCTTCTCTAGTCCTTCGGTGGCAGGACCAGCACCAGTCCAGCAGCAGCAACAGTACCCGTTCCTGAGGCCCTTGCCGACGCAGGCCCAAGCATTCCAGCAGCAGAGACCGCACTATTATGCCCAAGCCCAAGCCCTAATCCAGAGCAGACAGAGAAGTTTTTTGTAGAGGGGACCCGTACCCCGAGGACATGCTCAAGTACAGGCCTTGACCATGGAAGAAGAAAGATTAGCACCAGGTGAGGTGGTGGCAGGTACTATTCTCGTCGACACCTTTCCAGCTTCAGTATTATTTGACTCTGGTGCATCGCATTCATTTATGTCTGCACGATTCGCGACACGGATAGGACTGGAGCCCGAGTCATTATCAGTAAGGCTCAATATACTTACTGGTAACGGACTTGTGGGAGTAGATAGAGTATTTTTTTCGTGTCGGATCATAGTTGGCGGTAGAGAATTTCCCGCTAGATTGATAGAGTTTCCGATGGCCGATTACGATGTGGTCCTAGAGATGGATTGGTTGAGAGACCAGTATGCTAGGATAGACTGCCATATTGGTAGGGTTATTTTTAGCATTCCCGGCGAGCCAGAGTTTTTCTTTTTCCGAGGTGAAGTTGAACTTTCTCCTCCAGTATTACGGATGGTAGTAGCAGCAGTGCAGTTACCCCGGATAGTTGAGAAGTTTCCAGATGTTTTCCCAGAAGAGCTTTCAGGTATGTCGCCGAAGCGAGAGATCGAGATTACTATTGACTTGATCCCATGGACAGCCCCAGTGTCAGAGAGAGTCTACAGGATGGCACCGTCAGAGTTAGAGATATTGTACAAGATGATTGAAGAACTCAAGAGCAAGGAATTCATTCGTACTAGTGGATCGCCTTGGGGAGCCCCGATGCTTCTTGTAAAAAAGAAGGATGGTACGTCCAGGTTATGTGTTGATTATCGTACCTTGAACTCGGTGACAATCAAGAACAGATATCCTCTCCCGAGGATAGATGACTTGTTTGATCAACTCAAGGGGGCAGCAGTATTCTCGAAGATTGATTTACGGTCATGGTACCATCAGATCAGAGTCAGAGAGAAGGACATTCCGAAGACAACGTTCAGATTTAGATATGGGCATTGGGAGTTCCTTGTTATGCCATTTGGAGCGACCAATGCGCCGGCTGTATTCATGGACCTCATTAATCGCATCTTCATGTCTTATTTGGATCAGTTTGTGATTGTGTTCGTAGACGATATCCTGGTCTACAGCAAGAGTGAGGCAGAGCATGAGCAGCATCTCCGTGTGGTTCTTCAGACTCTCAGGGAGCACCCGTTGTATGCCAAGTTTAGTAAATGCGATTTCTGGCTCGACCGTATTTCATACTTGGGTCATATCATCACCAGAGGAGGAGTAGAAGTAGATCCCCAGAAGATTGTGACTATTGAGACATGGCTAGTACCTAGCACAGTTGCAGAAGTTCGTAGTTTTCTTGGATTGGTCGGCTACTACCGACAATTTGTTTCAGACTTTGCTCGGATTTCAGCGCCATTGACCCAGTTGACCCACAAGGATGTGCAGTTTGCTTGGACAGCAGAGTGCCAAGATTCTTTTGAGAAGTTGAAGCGGAGCTTGATGACGGCACCTATTCTCACGCTTTCAGATGGAACCGGGGGATTCTCAATGTATTATGATGCTTCAGACAGATGTTTAGGATGTGTTTTGATACAGCATGGAAAGGTAATAGCTTATGCGTTACGTCAACTTCGTGATCATAAGAGAAATTACCCAACCCATGACTTGGAGTTGGCAGCAGTAGTATTTGCACTTAAGTTGTGGAGACACTACTTATATGGAGATAGGGTAGAGATTTTTATCGACCACAAGAGCCGGAAGTATGTTTTCACCCAGAAGGGTCTTAACATGCGTCAGAGGAGATGGCTAGAGCTGCTTGTGGATTATGATGTCAACTTACAGTATCATCCTGGGAAGGCCAACGTTGTTGCAGATGTATTAAGCAGGAGATCCGAAGTTTATTTCCTAACAGCACAGCCCGAGTTGTTAGCAGATCTTCAGAAGATGGGCATAGAAGTTGTCCTTCCTACCAGTATGGCATTGATGGCCAGTATGCAAGTTCAGTCCACTATAGTCGAGAGGATCTGGATGGTGCAGTCAGTAGATTCTAAGCTTCAGCGGCTTAGAGCAGAGTGTGAGGCCGGACGAAGATCAGAATTATGCATCCATAAAGATGGTACACTTCGACATGGTAAGCGTCTTTGTGTACCCAGTGGTGATATCAGACAGGAGATCATGGCAGAAGCTCACAGTTCGCAGTATTCCATTCATCCCGGTGGCACGAAGATGTATCGTGGTATCCGTCAGTACTTATGGTGGAATGGCATGAAGTGGGAGATAGCCCAGTTTGTCTTTCGATGTTTGGTTTGCCAACAAGTTAAAGCTGAACATCAGAGGCCACTTGGACTTCTTTAGCCCTTGCCGATTCCAGAATGAGCATATAACCATGGATTTCGTGACTGGATTACCTAGGTCTCCGGCCGGTAGAGATGCTATTTGGGTTATTATAGACAGGCTCACGAAGGTGGCGCACTTTCTCCCGTTCAGAGCTGGTCATTCGACGGCTCAGCTAGCAGAGGTGTACCTCAGGCAGATCGTCAAATTTTATGGTGTACCAGTCAGTATCACCTCGGACAGAGATTCGAGATTTATGTCGCACTTTTGGCGTAGTCTGCAGGAGAGTTTGGGAACTAACCTCCAGTTCAGCTCAGCTTATCATCCGCAGATAGATGGTCAGTCAGAGCGTACCATACAAACTTTGGAAGATATGTTAAGATCTTATACACTCGACGTAGATGGTTCGTGGGAAGATCACCTGCACCTGATAGAATTCTCGTACAATAATAGTTTCCAGGCCAGCATCCAGATGGCACCGTTCGAGGCACTATATGGTAGGAAGTACCGATCCCCGCTAGCATGGGATGATGTTGGAGAGAGGCAGATGCTCGGTCCGAAAATGATTTTTCAGACCGTTGAGGTGGTCAGGAGAGTCAAAGATCATCTTCAAGTTTTCCAAGATCGCCGGCATCATTGGGCCGATTCTCATCGGCACCCTCTTGAGTTTTCTATTGGCGACCATGTATTCCTGAGGATTTTGTCTAACCGTGGCGTCATTCGTTTCGGCATGCGGGAAAAGCTTAGTCCTCGGTATATATGACCGTTTGATATTCTAGAGCGAGTAGGAGATGTATCATGTCGTCTCGCTTTTTTGCCGTCGTTACGTGAGGTACATGACGTGTTCCATGTATCCCAACTACGACGGTATATCCTGGACCCGAGCCACATTCTGGATTATTCGGAATTGATTGTTGGTACCAACCTTTCGTATGAGGAGAGACCCGTATCTATATTGGACCGAAGAGAGAAGATACTCAAGAACAAGACTATCAAGTTAGTCCGTGTTGCTTGGGATCATCACTCTTTAGGTGAGTCAACGTGGGAGCGTGAGGATGATATCCGATCGCGATATCCTGACATGTTTGACTCGTAAGGTATAATGTCTTCCTTATGCCTTATGCTCTCAATTCCTTGTTTAAATGAATGATTGCTTGATTGATTGCCTTATTATAGCTTGCCTGTGATTAGTATAGCTTGTCCTTGCTTCTCTACCATCTTGATTAAATTCCGGGGACAGAATTCTTTTAAGGTGGGTAGAGTTGTAATGACCGGGGTTCGTATTACGTATTTGGTATACGTATACGTATATTACATGTTTCCTGGCAAGGTTTATCTTGGTATTTTTCTTGCTTGGTTCGGCTTGGTTGGCTTGGTTCGGTTTGGATTGGTGTTCTTCATGTGGACCAAACCCCCACCTACCACTCCTCTCTTCCTTTAATAGCCGCCCACTCCTCTCTCCTCATTACTTTTCATTTATTCTTCTTCTTCCTCACCATTACTCTCTTCCACCTAACAGGAGGTTTAGGCAAGTACAACTTGCTTCATGGAGGAACTCAAGTTTTATTGTTCCATTTTCTTCTCCTCAAGATTCTAAGTCACTTTAGTACTTAGCATTTTTGAACTCCATGGCTCATTTCATGTAGATCTAAGTTTCTAGCATTTCAATCTTCTTGGTTTTGATCTTCTAAACTTGGTCGTTTCCGAATTGGAGAGTCCAATGTAGTAGGGATTTTGATTTTACGCAAGTTTGGTGTTGAGATGGCTGGACTTCACCAAATCATTGGCCGCGATGAAGTTCCTCGAGTTCATGAGTTTTTACGCATGTTTGTCTTGGCCATGGGAAGAAGACGGAGTTTTACGCACACGTTCTAACGTGTTAGCGTAGTGTTTGGCCCCTTTTTACGCCCACGTATTGCGTGCCAGCGTATTATTCAGCCCTTTTACGCTCTCGTCTTAACGTGCCTACGTAGTGCCCCTTTTTATGCACACATAATTTGCGTGCTAGCGTATTTGAACTCTACGCCGGGACCCCTCCCGCTCGCGCAGAGTCGCACTCGCGTAGAGTTTCGCTCGGGTGTTTGCACGAGTAGAATTCTACTCACGTAAAATTCTTATGCACGTATAATCCCGCTTGCATAAAGCCCGGCTAACGTAGAACCCCACCCACGTGCATCTTCATTAGCGTAGATGCTCACTCGCGTAGAGCTATCTCTCCCCTGCTCTTGCTCGCGTAGAGCCGCTTTACGCTTGAGGCCCTTGGCCTAGCGTAGAGGTTCACTCGCGTAGAGCCTTGAGCCCTTGTGTGCCCGATTGTCTTTTATGCCTTGTACTATTCATGAAAGGACAGGCACGGATTGAGTGATATGACCGGACTAATAATGGTGCATGACATGACATGACATGGCATGACATAGCATAACATAACAAGATATGACAAGTACGTACCATGATAACTATTGAAAGCTGTGACGATGGCTTGCACCGTGGACGATTGTGTTTGTACAAATAAATCAGTATTGTCTTGCACCATGTCTAGGACGGGGACCCCTGAATACCATGGTCAGGGGTACCTACTGAAATTGACTAAGGCTAACAACTAGAGAATTCCAGTAGACATGGAGAAATTTCTCAGCTACAGGCAATCCCGTTATCTGGGTGCCCCATCATAGGATTTGTAGCCTGCCGTCGAGTAGGGCACATTTCCAGCACACTGACATGTGTTGCAACCACCAAACTACTTAAGGGTACATGCATTTCTTAGATAATGTACCCACATGAATTCAATCCCCTAATTGCGTCTGGATAACCTGGATGGTCTGTAGGGCTTGTGGCTTTTGGGATAATCTTATTGTATTTGCTAGTAACTAGGCATGTGACAACCCTAGTTAGTTAAAGTATCAAGCCGTACTCTTTGCTTGGCTATGATTGATTGAATGGAGTCTAGCCCAGCCTTGTCTCGTCCTGATCCTGTACAAGATTGTGACATGACATGATTACTTATGCTTGTCTTAACAATAATGATCAGGGGGCCAGTTCTGTTCAGGCAAAGGGTTACAACCCCGATACTTGTTTGGTTTAAGGGTTGCAACCTTGCTCCCGAAGCAGTTCTGTGTCCTTTCTTCGTTTATTATCTTATGGCGCCCCATGCCATGCTCGTCATGTCTTACCTTACTCCAATAGCATGATTATTTATACTGGCCTTAACAATAAAGATCAACGGTCTAGTTCTGTTCAAGCGAAGGGTTATAACCCCGGTCCTTGTTTGGTTTAAGGATTGTAACCTGGCTCCCGGAGCGGTTCTGTGTCCTCTCACGTTTATTGTATTATTACTTTATCAACAGTATTGAGACGGGTTTTTATTCAAGTGAAGGGTTGCAACTCCAGTCCTTGTTTGGTTTAAGGGTTACAAATTTGGCTACTTGAATGGTTTTCTCGTACTCAATTTATTATTGTTATCTCTGCTATTATCAGTATCTTTATAGTTACTCTTTAATATTCATTTATGATATGCTAGTTTTAGTTCCTAAGTGAAGCCTCCTTTGTGGCACTTACTCTTTCTGGGGTCTGATCTAGTTGGTTTTGTATGGCCAGATATCGGAGCAGCTCTAGAGGATCTACCTACCTTCCAGCCAGATGGTAACCACCAGGCGTAACCCTGGCAACGAGTGGATTTCTTTTGTTCTCCCACTTTATTGTAAAAATATTCTTTTGAGGCGTTTAGCCGACGAGCACGTGTTAGCTCGATTGTACCTTTACTTACTGTCTGTCTACGGGCTGTAACATGATTGGCAAATCCTAGGGTTGATCATGTATGACTGAAACTCTTGCTAGTCTTAACATTTTGTACGACTAGCTTCATGATCATCTGAATATGTAATGATTGGGACACCTTACTATTGTATATTTGGTGCTCTAACATCTTGTAACTATTATTGCTTGCTTGAGATTGAGACAATAGGCTTGTTCATGACCATAGGAGACTGATGGCTTGTAGATAAACCCTCATGTATCTAGACAACCGTGACCGTATAGCGAGATGGGTTTCACTTCAATATACATAGCTGGCTATATACGCCTCCGCTCTCCAGTATTCTGGTTTTGGGACGTTTCAAGAAACACGATTAAACTTCGTCTTATCAATTGCACAGAATAGTGCATTGATAGCATGTACATGTAGGCTGGCCTTTGACTTTTCGTCTGTGTATTTGTCTTGTGGCTTGTCTACAAGTATGCCATCAATCACTATAGGTGTCGGTTTCTTATAACCGTCAACAACTATAGAACAAAGAACAAAGAACAAAGTCAAGAGACTTTAGAAAGAAAGTCGTTCTTGTTTTTCAATATGTGTAGTTTGTTCCGTCAAATAGTGGGGATCTATTTGTGGATTGTCCTTCATCGTTGAAAATTGATTTCACGGCTGCTATATACTCTCTAAGGTTGTTATATTAAAATATAACCTGCTCAGATACCAATTGTAAGACCGTTGAGCACCTCTAAAGGAAGGTGAATAGAGTGTGTGCGAGTACATCAAAAATAATCACTAATTGAAAATTTTAACAGTTATAAACTATGGCAGGAATAAAGAGACAATAATTTAAATAACAGTAAGAGATAGAAGATCAAACTCAGTGAACACTGCGATATATACTGGTTTCCCACTGAGAGGACAAATCCAGTCGCGAATACTCTTGTCCGCTGTTAATCCACTATTTACAAGCTAAATGAGAGCTTGCCGTCTCTTTACAGCACCGTGCTTGGCGACAGGTGCACTACCAACTTAACAACACCGTACTTGGTGACAAGTGTACGACTGACTCCGAAAATAGAGATATTTTTTGAATTGCAACTTCTTTACAACTCTGTAAACCAAAGACTCTAAATCGAACAAGACATTACTAGCTTTGGCTAAGAGAAGTATAGGTGAAATATGAAAGCTTTAGATCACTGGAAAAATATTTTAGGAATAGATAGAGAGAAGAGTGAATGGGTGATTAGAAATATGAAAATCTTCTCTATTTATAAGTATTTTTTCTGACCGAACTCAGGCATAGTTAAGGCAGAGTTCGGATGCTAAGATCTCGCAAACGAACGTTGGATGCAGATTTGGAGACAACTGAAATTTCAAATTTGAATTGACCGAACTCGGTCAGAGTTCGACCATAGTTCTGATAGTTCAGAACTAAATTTGAATAACCAAATTGCATAGGTATTATGGGCTTTTTGGATATGTAGATTTTGAGATATGGGTAGGCTTTTTGGAAAGGTGGACTGGAGATAACCTAAGCCAGTAATATCCAGTAATATCAGATCGATTTTACACTTTTATATCCTAGACTTAAAAGGTAAGAATACAAAAAAAAATGTAAAAATGACTCGATCTAGATTCTATTATAATTTGCTTTTAGATGATGACTTGAAAGTTTATTGTAGATGCAGTACGCTCTTTTGATATTGATTTTAATGACCTGAAACATTTGTAACAATTTTGTATATTTTGCGTATCGACTTAAGTCGTCGTAGATTATCAAAATCAGGTGTGACCATTAGACAATAGGCCAACACTATGGGACACACATGCACAATGTCGTCGTCCTTCGGTCCGGTTCCGCTCGCGTAACGGGTGTGGATGTGCCAACATATGCGGGTGCGAATGTCAATTCAATTTTTTCTTCGAATTCGGACTGAGTCCCTACATTTTTTTGCTCCTCAATTAATTTCATTACGTCTGGCACATTTATTTTCGTCCAAGTTTAATGTATCATGTTTTTTACATTGTTTTTAATTTGTTACGTCCAAGTTAATTGTCCATTATTGGACTTTATTTCTGTCCGTTGGATAAGCACAATTTTGCTTCTATATATTAAGTCTTCTTTCTTCTCTTCTATACACAGAAATCCTTACGAAAATTCTTTTCAAAATTCTTATCTTTACGAAGCTTTCTGTTCTTCATCTTTTGTTCTGGGCAGAGCTAAGTCAAGGATCACTTTCTCTACGTTGTGTGTGACAAGGAGATATCGGTGGAGCAAAAATTTTATCGCTAGGAGCATTCGGACAAAGTCTACACATAGACCCGGATTAACTCTTACGGCAGTGCTACATGTACGACTTTTCTGGAGGCTGGTAACATTTATTTTATTTTATTTTGTTTGCAGATTTTAAACGAAGAATAAAAGGGAATAATTTCCAACAATGACCAAGAATTTCCATTTTTGACGCTTCTGCCCATGTCCACTCACGAGGCCAGGAACAGTACTGAAAGACTGATGGAATGTGTTTGTTCATAGCTCCGGAAGTGACACCCTAACCAAGCATGAGCCCTCTGCTCTCTGCAGCCAAGGAAGTACGTACATGATCAAAACCCTAATGTTCAAGTACATTCAAGGGAGGAAACAATTGTGGTCGTCTAGTCCCAAAGCTTTTGAACGCCCAGTTAGGGGTGAGTATTCAGTTTATTCGGTTCCAACCGAACCGAATAAATGAAAACCGAATTGGACCGAAATCGAATAAGAAAAAACCGAAACTGAACCAAATTGGTCAATAACCGAACCGAACCGAACCGAACCGAATTAAATCGGTTCAATTTTTTGGTTAATTCGGTTTTGGGGTTATTTGTGTTTTTTTGTTAATATATATAATACCTAAATATATTTATTATATACCTATAGTATATACCTATATATATATATATATATATATATATATATATATATATATATATATATATATATATATATATATATATATATATATACCTATAGTATATACCTATAATATATATCACTACAAGAAAAAACCACTTTTACAACGTTACAAAAACATCATAAAAGATCTTTTACAACGTTTAATAGAAGGTTGTTATATCCAGGGTTGTAAAAGGGGGGCATCTTCCACAATGTTTGTTTGAACGTTGTAAAAATATTGTAGATATTCTTACCACAATAATTTATAAACATTGTTAAAATTTATAAAATCTAACAAAAAAAGTTTCCACGACATTTAGGCAGTATTGTAAAAGTATTTTTTAAAACATATTACAAGTGTTGTAAATATAATTTCAACAACGTTCTCCAACTGTGGTAAGAACTATATCTACCACATTCAGTAAACATTGTACATAGATATTCTACAACAGTAAAAAAATATTGTAAAAAAAGTTTATACAACTTTTAACAAATGTTGTATCTTTAATTTAATCATGTTTGCCAAACATTGTAATATGTATTTATATGTTTTAATTATAACATCAAAAATGATTTAAAAGTATTGTAAATAAATTTTACGATGTTTAGAAAAGTTGTTATAATGTTTGCTTACAAGAGTTTTGAAACGTTGTTGTTTATGTTTCCATTTAAAAAAATAAAATTATAGATAAAAATATTGATTTCAATTATAATAAAAATATAAATATAAATACAAATATAAATACAAATTCACAATCAAATTCAAATTCAAATTCAAATTCAAATTCAAATTCAAATTCAAATACAAATACAAATACAAATACAAATACAAATACAAATACAAATATTTAAAAATAAAATTTTGAACCACAAACTTGCATTCAACTATCAGTTAAACCATAAGCAACGTATCATGTTTAATAAAATTTCAACCATTCCATATAACATTTGAAGAGATAAACCAATATTGAATCATATCATTTCATCATATAATATTTGAGTAACAAGTTAGTAAAGCACATAATTTCTACAAGAAGTAATATACATTTTAATAACCAGTATTTGAATCATTTACCACAAACCATCCAATATTTCAAATTTATTTATCTGACAGGCTCTCTTGAGGAAGTTTATCTGTTGCTAGAGGGAGCAAGACAAGGCTCTTTTGAGGAAGTGAGAAGCATGTAGCCAGACCTCATAGGTGAGAAAAAATCCTACTAATTCTGAAAAAGTAAGGAAAGAGAGAAGTAAGTTACTTCATTTGTTGGGCACAAAAAAGAGAGTATATGCAACACAAAATCTTAATCAGGTATTTATATTTGAAGCTTGTATATATGGAAGTTCTTAAAGAAGTTAATGAAGATGAATTTTCTTAGTAACTGAATTCCAACATGTATTTGAGGTTAAGTCAAGAGTTCCAGTATTGAGACCCTGGACTACGAGATATAAGTACAAAGATAAATAAGTAGGTTTTTGAAATAAAAATGCAAGTTTGGATATTTAGTTTCAGATGAAAAGAGAAGTTTGTATGCTTCCTATTTTAAGGTAGAAAAAGTAAATAAGCTGGTCACAAGCGGACATTCTCCGAGCTACATTATAAGATAAAGCATAAAAAACAGAACTCAGAAAAAAATCATGGAGCTGAAACACACTATATATCTATAAACAAGTAATACATAAGTAAGAGAATCACATACTAATCTACTTCTAAGTTTTTATTATTTTGGCGTTCCTCCTAGAAACCGCCTAAGTTGTCGAAACCGTCAATATTTATGCTCATAAAAAGGGTCAGAAACATCTTCAGAGTTGTTCCAAAGTAACAAATTTTGTTCCACTTAAGCATCTGATGAAGCCTATCCTGAGTATTCATGTTCTATCCTGAGTATTCATGTTCTATAACAAGTGGCCTATCCTGAGTATTCATGTTCTATCCTTAGTATTCATGTTCTCTACGCTCCTAAGGAAAAAAAAGAATGGAAAGCCAGACTAGTAAGTCAAAAAACTGCACCAAAACACAAGTTGTCGACAATCTAAGCTTAGGGTGTGTCATGTATGTGAGGACTTGATCATCTTCGTTCCAAGCTAAGACTCGGTTTCAGCCTGAGCCATGGTTGGTTATCCATTGCCTTGGCTAAGTCTGCAGGATAATCCTTTGAAGAGTCTTTCACTTGATATAGTGCCTCAGCATTGATGCTGGCAATGAAAAAATAGAAATATAATGAGATTAATGAACGACATTTACCCGACTAGAGTAACCTTATCGATCATTTCTCTTCTCAAGGAACCGATGGAGAGATGCTTTCCTCACCATGGGAAGATCTGTTATCAAATAAACACAGAAACATATAGTTGTGTAATGATTGGTTGTTGTGTTCCGTTGACTCTTTCAAGTCATTGATTGGTTGTTGTTCCCTTTGCATCAGGTATCAACCTAGTAACCTTAAGGAAAAATAGTCAATAGCAAAAACTGTGCAATTTCATTCACAAAATAGTACTAATGATATAAACTATATAAATGATTGAGGGGTGAATGCACACATGAAACCCTTGGGTTGCATAGTATCCTACAATTTCATGCATGTATGAAAACAAATATAATGTATACTACGAAAAGAAACTGGAAGAGAAAATGACACGACACTTACCATAAGAATGTTTGGATCAATATCTAGCCCTTGTTTTTTATTCTCAAAAGTATCCCTCTCTAGTGCATAAACTTGATCCTTGAAAAATACGATACTTCAGAATTACCTTGTGCATATCAAAGGTGCATCCAGGTTTTTCAGTATGGCTTGACATATAACGTCATCTGGCATGCGAATACCAACTTCCTTCCAGAATGTGAATTTGGAAGAAGCCCCATGTCTTTGACATTGTTTTGGTAATTCTTTGGTAGCGGGCAGAATGAATGTATATGTCAAACAACGTTAGTTTCATGATGTTCATGTTGTTCCAAAGGAAAGTCTAAAATTGTTCTCTGTAGAGTTCAAAATGAATGAGCTTCCTTACAGGCCAGGGTAAACAATGCTTAACAGCTCGAAAGATGTTCGTTTGACCTTGGGCATTACCACATGGAAACCCCATTGTATAAGTATCTATGTCGTGTAGTGAGTGGCACAAAACACTAAGAGGCTGCAAATATACATAGATTGATCAATCACCGCTAGTAAAATAAAGTAGTAAACATTACAATCATTGTTTTTTATTTAGTCCCATATATGATTCACATAAAAGTTATAGTGTAACATTTCTTGCCTTTGAATTTCCCACATCTTTGATTCTGGACAAATAATCATAAAAGATCAATAAGAAAAAATTCAACAGTGTTTATAATATATCAGCCATTTGGAAGCAACCAGTCAATCAGCATAGCGAAAAAAATTAATTGAGTGAGTCCTAAGAGAAGGTAGAGAATGTTACATGCGAAGGCACTTAATGGAATAATTATTTTTAAGATCACAAACAATTGCATACCTGTTAAAAGGAATATTAGTTAAAAGAAAATTATGGAAAATATCTAGCACAATGTTATTGTCAACCAAAAGTTGTTACAATTCATTATGGTATGTGTGATAATACAAAAGAAACAAAAAGAAGATAAGAAAATTTTCTTTTTTTCTTTGCATGAGATCCTAGCTACAGGACACTGAGAAGAACTTCTCACAAATAGGTGAATTGTCATGCAATAAGTCAATGAGTCAAACAATATCACTCCCAGTTGGAATTTCATACTCGAACTTCTCATGAGCAAATATTGTCAATTAGTCTAGAATGGAAAGGGTGCATACTGTTCCATTTGAAACAATCATATTATTGGCCATTTTAGAATTTCTATCCCTTTGGTAAATCAAAGTCAGATTCAATTAGATTCTCCATCAACGAGGTTGGAAGATTATAAACATTTTTCAGAACAGTAATTGCATGTGAAGGTTGGAGCAACTAATTGTTCATTGACACAGTTAGTGGAAAAATACATGTCAATGTTACGGAGGAAGGTTAGAGCAACTAATTGTTCATTTGAAACAATCATCTTTTGATTACATTTCATCAATTATAGCATAACAAAAAAATTATAGCATAACAAAAAAATTCCCATATACCAGCCAACATAGTGTACAGACCAATATTTTCCAAAAATAAAGTTTCCAACCTAGACACATAATTTGGCATACTTACATAATGTGCCAATAAGAACCATGCATTTACACATCGAAGGAATATGTAAACTTTACATGCAGAATAAAATAATTTGGTTTATCATAGTACAAACAACAAAAATTAAACACCTATATTAGTAGAAACTGACACATAATTTGATTTATGATAGTACAAAGAACAAAAAAAATATCATGTAGTTGATCCCCATAAATTGAAAATATGTACACTTTTGACTGACATCAGTTGAAACAATATTTGTAGACGATAGATCAAAGTATATCAATCACACAAAAAGTTACGTGAGAATAAATGACCACATTAAACACCTATATATGTAGAAACGAACTGCATTATATTTTCCCCCAAGAAAGATATTTTAAACTATACTTCCAGTGAAAATAAAAATTAATCCGGTATGTTCTAATACTATAGGATGCACTAGTGCTCTAGGAAGATGAGTATTGTCACTACAAAATGTGGGTCATGTCAAGTCGAAAATGCATTGGACACAACCCGGTCACTCCATAATATGCTATAACACAGCAAAGTATCGTGTCCATGTCTTTGTGTCCTTTTCGCATTGTATCCGTGTCCATGTCGTTGTGTCCTTTTCGCATTGTATCCATGTCCATGTAACATAGCTAGTACTTTATAAAACAAAAGATAACATAATAACATAAGAAAAACATATTTAATGCTCTGAAAAAATACTAAACATAGATAAACACAAAGTGGATCCGCCCATTTGTATGGATAAAATATGAAACAACATAGTACATGTATTTTGGTGTAAAATGTCATTTTTTTTAGTGTCCATATCATGTCCACCACATCTTACAGGACCAGAGCTTTCTAAAACGTTAAGTTAGTAGCCGAGAAGCGATAGAAATTAGAACCAGACACCACAATTCCTGGTGTATAACCCTGCCGCAATGCACAGAAACACAAGACAAATATTAAATTCCAAAAATTCTAAAGTAAGTGCACAAATATCACAAATTAAGAGATCTCAGAAAGGAGTTTTTTTCTTCTACTATGTGCTTTGATTTTATTCATATACTCCAACTCCAATAAACCATGGAAATGTTATGTCAACATGCTATGTAAAATTATATATAAACTTCAGAAGATCACAACAAACAAATCAAGTTGGTTCATTGATTTGAACCAAGTTAGATTACCATATACAATCATTCCCCTTGTTTTGGTGAGAGTATCTTATGTAGAGATGGAAAAGCTCTGATATAATATGACATGGGCATAGGAAATATAGGTGTAAATGACAAAAGTGCAAATTAAGTAACCTCCTAAATACTGTAGAAGAGAGGAGAAGTCAGATCAAGATGATGAACGAGGAAAGTAAGAGTCCATACTAGACTGAAAGTTCCGATCAATCACAAGGAACTCGCTGCACTCATTATACTAATTTCCATCTCGCTCTACATTTGAACATCAGTTTTGTTCAAGTGCATAGTGAGTCCAGCAACTTCCATTATCTGATTTGCCTCTTCCTATTTCCCAATCCTATTTATATGACAAATATTTTCTTCAGTTTTAAGCAAAGATTCTGACAATATAACAACAACATGAAAGCCTTTATCCCAAACTTATGAGGAAAGATTCTTGCAACAAAGCAAAGCTCGAATCTATAAATACAACCCTCCTCCCTAAACGATGATTTGGATTTTTATGTAGTGTCGACTATAATCTCTTATATAAAAACTAGTGTCATGGCACACGCATGCGTGTGCTACGCGTTTTACAATTGTTTATACCGTTTTATGTAGCAAAGATAACATAAAATCCATCTTATTTTAAAAAATTACTTTTTTCCCCGATTGTATATATTTTATGTTATAAATATTGATTTCGTCTTATTAAACCAAAAAAAAACATACAAAAAAATATAACAAAAGGTAATGAACAGAATATCCACTTTAACTGTTGGAGATCACTCACTCAACAAAAATGCTATAATGCTAAATGCTATAACAAAAGGTAATATACAGGCCAGGACACACGCCATTGCGTGTGCAACATCGAGTTCCTTAGCACACCTATGAAAATCAACCAATAACAAAGATCACATTCACCAAACAAACACATCTAATCCAATATGATACTGCTGATTAGTTGGAGCGCCTCCATAAGCAAAAACCACCCTGACACCAGTCTGGTATGCAAACTTCCTTTCCTCCTCATCTATCTAATACCATAAATACACATGTGTCAATAACCCATCCCAAACATTGATTAGGAAAAAGAATTGTTTGTCACTATTAGAGTTATGATCTTTCAGAATCTGGTGCATGCAATGACTAAAGCATTATATGAAGTAACGAACTTTTTGTCAACTTGGATATGAAAATTGGCAAAGAAAAATTCTAAAAGAGGGCAAGGCAAAATAATACATTATCAGTGTATGTTGGAACTCCAAATAAAACACAGGACAATTTGTGACTTTTTTTTCAGAAACAAACTTTTTTGCTGTTAATTAAAAGCTAAAGCTAGTGGTAGCCGATCAAGAAATTGGAAAGGAAAAGAAATGTTCAATTCATATACGTGTAAAATCTCACTGACATTGAAGAAGGAATCATGGTCCAATGGGATAGGGATCCAGCACCCGTCCCTTGTCGCAGTCTAGAATTTGGAACCGCTGCCGTTGTTCGGCCTCATATGGAGTTTCTATCCACCACCACGTCCGTGGTGAGTCGGCCGGAGTCGCGCACGGGACCACCGCTGCTGCCCTCGCGGGAGCCTCTTGGCTTGGCTTGGCGGGACGGGACGAGGCGGAAGAAGGAGGGGGCATCAGCGGAACGGTTGCAAGGTTTTTTCCTCGAGAAAATTAGACTACAATTTGAGAATAATTAGGAGGAAAGAGGGGGGAGAGAGAGAGTAAAACCGAACCCTTTAAGTTGTTCCTTTTTTCAATTCCTTCAGGATTATAATAATGGGCCTATGAAATGACATTGTTATCCTTAAATCAATGTAATTTAACTACGTAACTATCTAATAGTTTATATAATCCAATACCCCTGGTATTTGGATTATATAATAGTATAGATATGAAACAAAGAAACCATTAACACTAAAAATAATAATTCTATAATAAAGAAACCATTAACCCTAAAAACAATCATTCTATAACAATAATCCTAATAACAAAGAAATCATTAACCCTAAAAACAATCATTCTATAACAATAATCCTAATAACAAAGAAATCATTAACCCCTAAAAACAATAATTCTATAATAGATTTAAAAAGCAAAAAAAAAAAATTAGATAGAGCATAGAAGCAAACCCGCAGAAAAAATATTAAAAAAAATTGAAAAATACATAAAAAAAGGGGTTAGGTTTTCAAACATACCGGTGCCGGCGGGTAGGATCTTCTCTCCCCGGACGAAGGACTTGATAAGCAGCTGTAAAACAAAAACAAAATATTAGAGAAGAAAATAATTTGAAGAGAGGAGGGAATAAAAAATAGAGAAGTAGAAGAAGAAGGATAATCGCTGACCTAGATAACCGAGGAGGATAGCAGCCCTTTGACACCGAGAAGGAGAGGAGGAGAACGACAGTAAACCGATGGAGGGAGAGGAGAAATTTTAGAGGGGGTGGGGGAAAATATTTTAGAGGGGGCGGGGGCTTTCGTTCATTTTATTAGTTGGGAGTAGGAAAAGTTTAGAAGGGAGAAAATATTTTAGAAGGGGGAAAAATATTTGGAGGTAAAAATATTTGGAGAGAAAAAAGTGGCGTACAACAAAAAAATTATACCTACTTTCTATTTCTGCTGACCAAGTCCAACAAATATTATACTTATTAAATTATTATTATTTTATTAAATTTATTTAGTATAAAAATATTTTATTATTAGTGACAGAAAAAGGAGTACCAAATATTTATCTCAAAGCAACTAAAATATTTAGTGCATTTTTTATTTAATGATAAAAAATTCTAAATAATTTCTCATAAATTTGGAATCACTATAAACCCTAAATAAAATAAAGAAATGAAGGCATGAGTAACCTCTAATCGAGACAGAGACAGAAAAAGAAGAAAACGTGAGACAGAATACAACTAGTTGTATTCGGTTTCTAGATTCGGGTTCGGATTAGAATTAATACATACATGATCGTTCTCTATATTAAATACGGCTTAGAATGGTTAAAAATATTTTTTCCAAATAGTATATATATTTCACTTATTAACATAAATTTTTAAAAAAACTATTGTATATGTTTTCTTCTTATGTAGTTGTTGAAAAAATTTAAAAATAACATGAAATATAATAATATGTTCAACATTAAAATTATATTTAAACTAACTGCATCGTATTATCTAATTAAACACATAACAAAGATTCAAAAAATATTTTAATAAATCATAATTAAAATATATTTAAATTATATTTCGAATATTATAATACAAATTAAATATTTATCTATTTTATAAAATAATATCATAGATTATTTTTATACGTGCAATGTACCTAAACTAGATTAGTGTGAGTCTTTTTTTTTATACTTTAGGTAAGTTATTGTTTTGCTAGACGAAAAGAGATCATATCTGACAAAATTACAGTATGATCTTTTTCTACCTTTCAGTCTTATGGAGTTTATACAGAATATCGCATGAAGAACAATGATAGCCTTTACTAACATAATGTATGTGTACTCATATGTTTTAGTTGCTTCAAAGCCAACTATCATCAATAGGTTTTAATTGTATCAGAGGAAAAGATGCTATTTGGCAGCTGTCAGTTGTTGAAATTACAAGAGGTAGCTACCAATGTCGAACTTTAAATTTTGAGTCCTGAGACAAACTCTAATACCATGTTTGGTATGCGTATTTTTTTTTATTTCCGAAAAATTTAGGGTGAGAATCTATTACCATGTTTGTTTGGGCTATGAAAAATTTATTCCCGGGGTTAAAAATATTCGGGTAAATAGTTTACCCATAAAACATGGGAATCCTATCCTTTAAGAATTGTGGGTATTTTTCTTTTGCCCGGACCAAAAAAAAATTTGTTTGAAACTTTTTTCTACTTTTTGATCATTTTTTTCGTTTTTTGCCCTTTTCTGCCCTTTTTTGTTTGTCGCTTTTTGGTCATTTTTGTCAGTTTTTATCAAAATTTTTCGCTTTTTGTCATTTTTGGTCCTTTTTGTCGTTTTTTTGATATTTTTTATCGTTTTTTTCTCTTTTTGTCACTATTTCGTCGTTTTTACCGTTTATGTCGTTTTTGGCTTTTTTCGTTTTTAGTAGTTTTCTGTTTCTTTTTTGTTATTTTTTGTCTCTTTTTGTCGTTTGTTATCTTTGTTTGTTATCTTTTGTCGTTTTTATCCTTTTTCTCTTTTTACCGATTTTTGTCCTTTTTTGTCATTTTTGTTATTTTTTGTCATTTTTTGTTTTTTGTCGTTTTTTGTTGTTTTGGTCATTTTTGTATTTTTCTTGTTGATTTTGTCTCTTTTTTGTCTTTTTAAGTCGTTTTTGTCATTTTTTGTCATTTTTTGCTTTTTGTCATTTTTGTCTTTTTTTTGTTTGTCGTTTTTCGTCTCATTTTATCTTTTTTTTGTGTCATTTTTTATAGTCTTTTGTCGTTTTTTGTTGTCTTTTGTCGTTTTTGTTGTTATTTTTTGACATTTTTGTCGTTTTTTGTTGTTTTTTTTTTTGTTTTTTTGTTTTTTTTTGTTGTCCTTTTTTGTTTTTTTTTCTTTTTTGTCGTTTTTTTGTAAAAAATTGTCCTTTTTGTCTTTTTTTTTTTGTCTTTGTTCTTTTTGTTTTTTTTTTTCATTTTTCATTTTTTTTGTTTTTGTTATTTTTTGGTCTTTTTATAGTTTTTTTTTTTTTCTGTCATTTTTGTCCCTTTCGTTATTTTTTGGTCTTTTTTTTATCATTTTTTTGTTGTTTTTGGATTTTTGGTTTTTTTTTTTTTGTCGTTTTAGTCTTTTTTTGGCCTTATTGTCTTTTTCTTTTTATATTTTGGTCGAGTTTTTTTCGTTTTAAGTTTTTTTCTTTTTTTTTCCCTTTCCTTTTTTGATGTTTTTTTTTCGTTTTTTTTTTTTTTTTTTCTTTCATTTTTTTCATTTTTTTTTTTTTTATCATTTTTATTTTTTTCCTGGGAATGTTTATATAGTCACCAAACCCAAACATGGGAATGTAATTTTCTAGGAAATTTAATTCCTTGGAATTTGATTCGGAATATAGAATTTTCGGCTATATAATGTTCCGCATACCAAACGCCCCCTAAAAGTTGTGCCCTCAAGGCTTAATGCTCATACAAATTTTTTTATGGACAACAATAAAATAGTAATATCAACACAAAATTTAAGAAAAAATAATAAACAAATATAATATCCAAAAATATATTTTATAATGAAATACTAATAAAATTGA
Source organism: Iris pallida (assembly GCA_029216955.1). Lineage (NCBI taxonomy): Eukaryota > Viridiplantae > Streptophyta > Magnoliopsida > Asparagales > Iridaceae > Iris > Iris pallida. The sequence continues at coordinate 4,733,125 of JANAVB010032618.1, read as the reverse complement.
AGATATTCCAAGCAAAAAAATTGATGTTCTAAACAAATAAATAACTAATAATGTTTCAAATAATTCTTATGAAAATAATAAAAAAAAATTGTAACTTGTTTCTATTGTTCAATTAAATCCAACAGGACAGCGAGAGAGTGAGAGGATGTTGACAACGACGGAAGGAAAAAAAAGGGATTGGCAGCGACTAAAGGGTATAAGAAGATTTGTAGCATCATAATGTTAGATCAGCAACAGAAGGGAGAGATTTAATTTTGACAGCGACTGCACTAATTTTTTTTTCTTCATTCTGACTAACTGATTTGTCTTTTGATAATATAATATGACATTTAAATATTCTAAAATTTTGGGCCTGATGCACCCGCTCCGGCTACGGTAACTACCACATTTCAAAATTTTGAGTTGTTTTCAAACAAATTTCTAAACAAATTCATAATATTATTTAGTTGATGCACTTATAAGATCTTAAAGGGAACCCAAAAAGTAAATTGAGCAAACTGATAGAACTGAAATCTCCAATCCTTGTATACACTTTATGGGGAGTAGGATATTTTCATAGTAAGTTATACATATGCCAATATCAAAACATTTCTTGAACCAACATGAGAAAATCAAGATTGGGACCAACAAGAATAATATAAAAACATTAAACAATTATCAAAGTTAATTGAACAAAAAAGACTAACAATCAAGGGTGTAAAAGCAAAGTAAGTTGTAAAAACATGTAAATAAAAAAACTTATTTATCTCGATGATTACACTTTAAAAGTTCTAATATTTGTTAGATATTTTTAATAATTCATTAATTGAATATATGACGCACCTTAAGCTAAAGCAGCATTTTAAATAGTAAACTAGAGGTGGAGGAGAGCTAATTTTTACAAGAAAGAATATTATAACAAACAAGAAGCGGGGGAAGGGATTGATGCAAGAAGTATATATATTAGGTCTGTCTTTTGCACATGTATTTTACAACATTTTTACAATAAAGGTTGTAGAAGACCCCCATTTTTTACAATATTTTTAGGAAGTGTTGTAGATAGAACGTTGTAAAAGGGGATTTTTCTTGTAGTGTGCAAGGAGTTGCATGGTCCGTTGGAGCGCGACAACGCAAAGCCAATGGACAAAGCTGCTGAAAACTGGGAACGACCGGATCGGAAGGTCGTTGGATTCATCCGCCAATGGTTGGATGATTCGGTGTTTCATCACGTGTCCATGGAGAGTTCAGCAAAAGTATTATGGGAGAAGCTGCATTCGCTGTACAAAGACGGCTGGCAACGAGGCGTTTCTTATTCGCCAACTCGTCAACTCGAAGTACACGGAGGGTATCCCAGTAGCATAACATCTGAACGAGGTTCAGGGTATCATCAATCAGCTGTCTGCGATAAAGATGATGATTGATGATGAGCTTCAGGCCCTACTACTCTTGAGTTCTTTGCCATAAAGCTGGGAGACGTTGGTGGTGTCGGTGAGCAACTCCGCGCCTGATGGAGTTGTCACGATGGAGGCAGTCAAAAGTAGCTTGAACGAGGAGGTCCGGCGCAAGCAAGTGGAATCATCGCAGGAGTTCGCTCTGGTGACTTCCTACGAAAAGGGAAGACCCAATTCACAGATGAGGACAGGGGAGAGTTCTTAGAATCTTGCGATTGTGGACCGCAAGGAGGGCTGCTATCACTGTGGCGAAAGGGGTAATATCAAGAGGAACTGCAAGAAGCTTAAAGCTGAGAAGACAAAAGACAAGGACAACTAGGATGATCTCATAGCAATGAGAGATATCATCATCGCAGCAACCGACACAGAGGAACATTATGACATGTGTCACGACGATGACTGGATTATGGACACGGGAGCGTCATATCACGCCACTCCACATACGAGTATCTTCACGTCATACTGTGGCGGCAGGTTTGGACGTGTGAAGATGGGCGACAAGGGTACAACTACAGTTGTAGGCATCGGTAATGTGCACTTGACAACGAAGCTCAGTGAGAAGCTCGTTTTCAAGGGTATGCGACATGTACCGAATTTGCGCTACAACTTGGTTTCGGTAGGGAGGCTGACAGATGATGGCTGTCACAATCTGTTTGGGGGCAAAGATTGGATGCTTGCGAAGTATTCCCAACAGCTGGCTCGGGGAGATTTGTGTTGTGGCATGTACAAACTCAAGCCGCTGAGCTGTACAGGTAGGCCACAGACACCAGATGGAGGCTCGAGGGGTGCTCGACAGGAGGTGGATCGTCGAAAACTTGCTGATGAGGGTCTTCTAGGTGCTTTGAGGGATACAGAGGATTTGGTTCGTCGAGGCAAAGCGATGAATGGTGGTGAGTCAAATTTTGAGGGTCAGTCTGTCGGTCCCATGACAACTGGTCGGTCTCCAGGTGGGGGTTGCTCTACGGATCCGGTTTTGGCGACGGGTGGTTTGCCAAAGCTTCACGGAACGACATCGGTTTCAGCAGTTCGTGTAGTGCCCCGCTTCTCGTGGTCCACTATGTAATACCCATGGCTTGCTGACTCAGTCTTGAACTGAGTATTTGGGAAACCTTTGCCGGTATCGATTGATCACGGATGAAATACAATGAACCTTTCCAATTGATGGATTGGCTTCTATTGAAATAAATCCAAGGATTTTGTTGGATGTTTTCTTTCGCTGCTTGGTTTTGATGAATGCATTTTCGTGTTGGTTTTCGATGATTGGTTTTCATTGTTTGCTTTCATCGCATTTGCATTTATTCCGAATCTTGAGAGAAAGAGACCGAAGTATGCTAATCAACTGTTGGTGCCAATGTAGGACGCGTGAACTGTTCGTGAACGGCGCCTGAAGTCCCTCATTCTCTCAACTAAGATTCATCTCGGTGAGTTGCTCTAACCGGGCTTGCATTTATTTGTATGCCCTAATAAAAATGATCTCTAGTCCACTCTGTTGTCTCATCCCTACGATCAACGATACCACAATAACAAAAGATAAAGAGAAGATAATGAATTGAATCATATGCTGGATTATATGTTGCCGCTTCATCTGTTTCCATATGAATAATATATGTACCTATGAATATGCTTCAAATGTTTAGATGTGTACATACGGACTTGTATACGTTACCACAACAAAGAGAATTGTCCCAAAGCTAGAAGCTATAAGTTCTGTCATAAACCAAAGCAAAGCATAAATACATGTGTTGCACATCAGTCGCCTTACAGAGTATGCATAGGTCCTGGACAACTTGTATACAAGAAAACTAGATCTCTCGGGCGATTTTGGGGGCGCCTGGAATCGCTCGACCTGGGGGAGATTGTTTAGATATTTTGAGGTACAAGAAACCTCGAGTGTTGCATCAATGTCCAAATAGCGACGAGCTGAACCCATGTGTCACAGCGGCTAATCACGGGAAACGATCCGTGGACCAACATATAGTTAGGTGCATTTATGAAATCAGAGTGCATTACAACCTAACAAGAGATACAAAGTTAAACAATATACCTTTATATCATATGCAAATTGTGCTAACCTGTTTTGTGCAGGGATGACTGCGGCAATGGGTAAGTTGATTATGAAATATTTCTGCTGTCATATTTCTTATGAATTGTTAAAAAGAACCTAGACAAGTAGAAAGAGCAATAGTAAATATGTAGCTTCACATGCTGGTTTAGTGCAGATATTTGTGAGTTTCGGCGAAGAGCCGCTCACCAATACATGATGTGTGCTGACCCACGTTGTGGGCATCCTTTTCAGAAAGCAAAGGAGACAGGGGGATTTCAAGTGAGGCACTAAAGCTCGTCTAGCCTAGTAGAGCTGTAGATTGCCTCGAAGCTTCTTTTCATTACCAGTCAAAGTTGCAAGTTTCTTTTCCTTTGAAGGTGTCTTTTCATTTGTGAGCACCCTGAATTTTGGGTTGATTTTTTTTAATTTTTCTGATTGATTTAGTTTCAATAAATAAATTATTCTATTTATTATCTTTAGGTGTACTTTTTCGTGCCTTTGATATTTGGAGTGTAAGGGATGTTCAACTCTGGAAATCTTTTTCACGAGTTTTGTAGTGGACATGATTACCTTCATGATGGTATATAATGTCCCATCCAAACTTGTTCCCTTGTACTTTTTCTGCTTCGCACAACTTCGGATCGATTAGACCATTTGATCATTAATTAATTTTCCCACTCTTTTTCTTGATCATTATTAGCACGTTACCGTGACTTTTGAATTGGAAGTACCAGACCAGTCATTTTCTTGAAACCAACTCATCATGCATGATCTACTCGAGATGCTCTTCATCCATGACCTTCGTATCCTACTCAGACACGCCATTTTGTGCTCTATTTGCTTCACACAACTTTTCTGACGCGTGACCCGATTTTATTTCACCCTACAGTGTCACATTTATTTTCCAACTTGATTTGTGGGTACCTTGTCGACCAAAACCTGTTAGCCCCAATTAGGGACATGGCCCACATTGAGCCTACTATCTGTATGCCACTTGTGTCCCATTTATTGGAATCTCCATGTGCTACTTATTTACCCATGATCATCAACACCTATTTAAATTCGATATTGCGTAATGTCTGATTTTGACCCAATCCGGCTCCACCAAGTCCAGTCCAAGCTTCATGTTTTCCTCTCTCATGACACCCTCAGCCTCATTACCCTTAAAAAATATTAAATATCCTGTCCATCTATTTTTTATGTTTAATGGAAATTTTGTTTATTAAAAATTCCATGGAATGACCAAATTCCCTACATTCAATCCTAGCCTTTGGATTCTCCAAATAAATCCCCACTATGCATTTCCCTATAGCAGCCAACATCCCCAACACCCCCACATTGGCCGGCCCTAACTCCTAGGAATAGCTTTCCTCTCTCATTAGTTTCCCACTCTCAATTATTACTCTCTCTCTTCCTAATTTTTTAACAACACTTCACCTCCACACACATTCTTCACACCAGCTCCTCCATCCCGACAGCCACATGGCCGACTCCCTTCATCTCCTCCTCCTCCTGGCCGGAGCTCCGTCGTGGCCGAGCTCGGCTGGCCACCCACCAGCAACTCTCTTCTCCTCTCCACCTTCTTTCAACGAGCCACCACCACCATCATATCACCACCAACACCATTCCGAACCACCACCTCCACCACCGTAGCCGTACAGTGTCTTCCCGCCACACCAGGCCGTACGTCGCCCACCTCCGTCGGGCCAGGCTGGGCCAGCACAGCCGCGCGCAGCAGCTGCTGCCAGCAGCAGTCGGTCGGAGCGGCCTGTGGGCGCGCGTACAGCGCCACCGCCGGCCACGCACCGCCATGGCCGTGCCCTCCCGCGATGGACGAACTCGGCGACCCCCTGGGTCCGCCACCTCCTCTCCGGCACGACGTATAGGCGATTCGTGCATTTCACACGAATTCCCGCCGTGACGTGCGCGAAATCAAGTCCATTTTGGCACCCCGTCGTAGAAACTTTGTGCGCAATTTTCGAGAAATTCGACCGTTGGATTGGCAATTTCTTTGCTCCATCACAATCTCGGTATATCCACCTTCACTCCTATCAATTTTCATTCGTTGACTTTATCGTTTGATACATCAAAACCGGCCACCAAGTTGACCGTTTAAATTGTATAAATTTTGGACAGTTTTGCGGAGCCAACTTCGTCAGCTTGTACCTCCTCCACCGCAGCTCCTTTTGGCGTGCTACCAGTTCCTGTGTGAAGCTGGTATAACCCTTTTACTACCCCTCCAATTTTGTTTCATTGTGAGCAGGTTTGATTGGTTGAATTCGACGCCAAAGTTGGTCGTCCGAATTCGTAATTTCTAACTTGTAAAATTCTATTTTTGAACATAGGACTCCAGATTTTATTTCTGACACCACCAGTAGACTCGTGGCATCGTTCTGACATGTTTTCATATAAAATTTGTTAGATTTAGAGGACGTGGGCCCTGGCACGCATTTCGGTGCAAAGTGGATCCCACAGTCCGGGTCAACGGGACTTTTTGACGTCGGCTCATCGAAATCCAATTCTGGATATACCGTTGAGTTCGTATCGTCATTCTGGACTTGTTGACATATAATTTGTTAGGTTTTGGTGGACATTGGTTCCGGCACGCATTTCGGTGCAAGTCGGATACCAATATCCGGGTCAACAGGTCATTTTGAGATCGGCTCATCGGAATCCAATTTTGGATATACCGTTGAGTTCATATCGTCATTCTGGACTCGTTGACATGTAGTTTGCTGAGTTTTGAGAACATTGGCTCCGGTACGCATTTCCGTACAAACCGAAATTCTAATGTTCTGGTCAACGGATCAAACTGAGATCGGGTCAACGGAATCCAATTCTGGACATACCGTTGGGTTCGTATCGTCATTCTGGTTTCGTGGACATATAATTTGTTATATTTTGTAGACTTGTTTTCTTGTACGTTTTTTGGTACAAAACGGCTCCGACACGGATACCGTTTTGACCCGAAATTACCTTTTTGCCCTTGTGTCCAAATTGGACCGATGGGTAAACTATTCTAGATAATTTGACCATTCTGGACACGTTGGCGATATTTATTTCATCGTCCGACAACGTTTGTTGATAATTTCTCTGAGTTTAACATTTTTATAATAATTAATTCTTATAATGTTCGTATTTCGGGATTAGTACAACGAAACTGAGATCAGTCAATTCCAGTGATCTCACATCGCTGAAATTGACAAGATGGACACTTTATATCTCAATTTGCGTGTCGTAAGTTTTGACGTACGAATAACGAAGTACACTTTATATCTTTAATAATTAGACTAGAATCGACCCTGTTTGACCAGAGTTGACCATTTGACCAAAGTCAACTGTAAGTCAATACTTGACCTAGTTTGACTAGATTATTGACCGGAGTTGACCTAGAGTTGATTTGACTTAGAAGAACCTAGGATAATATAGATTGCTTGTAGAGATTCATTTATTACAACTTGAACACCTTGTAACCTGTGTTGCTTTAAATAGGACTCCGTGGCTTCAGTTGGACCCCTATACCTATCAGCTGTTCAGATTATCAGGCGAGTACATTCTCTGATCATTTCATATCCTGTTTAGAATTACTTTCATGCTTTAAATTACTTTACTTGATACTGTCACGTTGGTCACACGGATTGGTACTATATAGATCCCTTCTTGAGATGTTATCCTTCAGGAGCATCGGATACTACATGTTCTGTGCGTTTCACTTATATTGTGTATCACTATGCTTCTTGGTTCATTAATCACTTGTGACATGTACTCTCATGATCATAGAGTCTCCTTGAATCTCCCATTTATGGGCATTCCTAGAATCACCCATTTATGGGCATCCATGTATCACCTCTTGTGGGCCATTACATGGAATCATAACATAACCTGGCTGGATCCTTGTGTATTGATTGGGGGTACGGGGGAGTAGAAGTGGACATGTGAATATTATCTAAGTAGTGTAGCATCAGAATCTTTCCATAGTATAGCATCAGAATCTCATATGCCATTTACATGTCTATATTATACTCTGACTCACTAGCCACTGTTAGTTCTCTATTGTATAATAGATATTTCTATTACAGTTCTCTCTCTCTATTTACATACTGTATTTTCTTCAGTACATATATCTTACTTTACTGCATGATTATATTTTCTAACCTGCTATGATCTATTAAGATGTACTGTGCTCGCTCCTGTCCTGATTGGACCTGTTGATAAATTTTACAGATAGCCTAGAGGTTGCCTGCTATCCTAGAGGAGACACAGTAGAGGTTGTATAGATAGCTAGAATTTTGCTTATAGCTTATTTTTAGTTGTTTTGAGTTGTATTTATGGATTACTGTATTTGAGATTTGAGATGTTTCTGGGTTGTGTATCTTAGACACTTAGACTTCTATCTGATGTATCTCTTTGTGGATTTCATATTTTATCTATCTTCCATTATGCTCTACCTTAGATGTGATTGAGTTTACATTCTGCCATGTCACCCCCATTCGGGGAGTATAAACTGCTTAGCCTTATACTGTTAGATACATGAGACCTAGGACATCGTTCTACCGTCGACACTGCGGCGTAGGCTGGACGTATCCACGTCTCGTGCCCTTACTCTAGGGTACGGGTCGTGACATCATTCCAGCATGTAATAAAGGGATACTATATATGGGCATTGCGACTATTTTCAAAAGAGAGTCTTAAAGAGAATCATGTAGCTAAGATAAGACAAATCTGAGTTTGCAAAGCTTTGTACTTGTATTCTTATCAAGTTTATCAATAAAAGAAGTATTTCTATTTCAAATCTCTGTGTCCAATATTTGGTTTTATGCAATAAATGGGTGTGTGTGTTTTTTGCTTGACTAGTTGTTTTGTGCAGGTACATTGGCCTTGTGCACTACTAAAATATGCTATATTAGCGATGTTATTTAGTGACGGAACAAAATACCGTCGCTAAATATGTAATATAGAGACGCCCTTCTATTGACTTCGTAAATCGTCGCTGAATAGCGACGTTCAGCGACAGTAGATAAATTACGTCGCGAAATAGCGACGTTCAGCGACATATTATTAAAATATGTCGCCATATATTAAAAGGTTGCGACGTTTAGCGACGTCAATTGTTGACGTCGCTAATTTTTTTACTTAGGGCACAGTTCTTTTCATTTTCCCCCTCATTCAAAATTTTATATTTTTGACTCCCTCCTCCTCTCGGCGACTCCCTCCCCCCTCCGGCGACTCCCTCCCCCCTGGCGACTTCCTCCTCCCCCGGCGACCCCAAACATCCCCGAGCTCCTCCTCCTCGAGCTCCTCCTGTCCTAATCCGAGCTGCTCCTCCTTCTCTCTGGTAAACCCTAACACTCCTCCTCCTCATTCTCTCCCCCCTCCCTCCCACACACAAGACACACACACACACGGACACACGAACACACACACACACACACACACACACACACACCACACACACGGACACACGGACACACACAGACACACACACACAGAGACACACACGGATACACACATACAACTATTGTGTGTGTTTTGAATCCATAGGTTCGATTTTGAGGCTCTTTTGAGTCCTCATTAGGAAGTTAGGATGGGTTTGATATCACCCATAGAGAAATTTCGAGAGTGGCTAGGATGGGTTATGCCCAATAGGATTAGTAGAGGGATACTAACATACTGTTAGTGCAATAGGCAGCGGCAGCGACATCGGATGTAACAGATATAACAAATACATGTATTACAAAGGAAGAGAGTGTGAATATATAGGAGAGTTACCTGTGTTAATAGGCAACAACTTAATGGCATGATGGGGTGTGACAGGTTTAGGGGCCATTAGATCTGTGCATTGGATGCACAGGAGAGTGCCCCATGGTCGAGTGCAGGTGTTTAGATGGGTTGTTTTATAGGAAACCATATGCATGTGTGGTCTGCAGTGCTTGGGTTGGCATAGTTTGTCTTGATAGATTTGGCTTAGACATTTGCCTTGCATTTGTTAGTAGCCACAGAGCAGTGGCCTTGGCTAGGCACTGCAGACAATAGGCATGAGGCAAGAAAAAGTAGAGTTTTCTTTGGCTACTGCATTGCCCTTGGCTCTGCCACAGAGCAGTGACAGTAACAGGGAACACCCTCCTTTTTGGTGATTGCCCAAGTGACCATTGACTCGTGACACTAGGCCATATGCATGGGGGTTAGTCTTAGTATCATGTATCAGAGGGTCTAACCTATAGGGTGTCTAGTATGTATCAGAGGCTTGGGGTCACTTGGTTAGTTGTATCAGAGTTTAGGGTATGGGTTGTAACCATAGGTGAATAGGGAGTTTTGAGATACTCACTTGAGTATCAGTAAGTTTGGTATCCTTGTATGTTAGGATGTTAGTAAGGGATATGCATATCAGGATAATATGGTATCAGATAATAGAATGTTAGTCTAGGTTCATGTGAGTGTTGGTGTGAGTGTTAGATTAGTGTAGTAGAGTTTAGAAGCCATGAAGGCAGCAGGACAGTAGCTTACCTTGGCCACAACTCATGTAGAGATGTGTGTATCACTATATACAAATGAAGGAATATGTATGTGATAGGTAATTGCATATGTTTAATTCTTGAGGACAAATACATGTATCACATATTCCAATTCATAGAGGGATACTAACAGTATGTTAGTGCAATATGCAGCGGCAGCGTCTAGTTCCTATATATATGTGTTAGAGATAGATGTTAGGATATCTAGGATACATAAGATGTTAGAGGATACGTTTAGTATCCTAAGTTAGCCAGTTAATATGTTAGAGTTAAGATAGTATCTAGGATTCTAAGTAGTATCTTAGGATATTGGTTGATATTATATTCAAGTCTTGTCAATAATGTCTTTGACTTTGTCATGGGGTCTTAGATATCGGTTGTAGGTGACATTATATATATATGGTCTGGCGATATCGAAATGAATCTAGTATGTCTGAATGAGATATCGGTTGTAGGTGACATTATATTCATGGGGTCTACTTGACTTTGTCATGGGGTCTTAGATATCGGTTGTAGGTAACATTATATTCAAGTCTTGAAAATTGATGTTAATTAAGACAATTTTCAACTTGACCCTGGCGATATCGAAACGAATCTAGTGTGTCTGAATGAGATTGGCATCAGTAAGAATCGATAGCGTATGTGTACACGTTGGATGCACAAGAACTTATGTGCGATATAGCATGGTTATTAGTAACTGTCCGCTACTAATATGTGTCTCATAATAAGACATAATATACGAATTTGTGCCTATTGGATAATGTGTGTCCATCTTTGCTGAATTATTTCCAAATGGATATGAATTACTACTTGCGAAATCGTTCATGGATGTACAATCGTCGTCCTGATGATATGTGTGGTGTGCGGGATGAATACATAGCGGGAGTAGAGCAGTTCCTGCAGTTTGCTAAGGCGTTCCCTCAGTACATGGACGGCACCAAAATTAAGTGTCCGTGTGTGAAATGTCATAACTTGAAATATTATCCAGAAGTGAAAGTGACATATCATTTGTACTCGAGGGATTTCACGCCTAATTACTATCAATGGACCGCACACGGAGAACTTGTGTCTTTAGCATCAGAGCCGGAGCCTTATGTTGAGCCATATATGCATGCGAGACCTAATTTTATTTCAGATAATCATACATACGACGACGGGTGCGTGAACATGGTTTTTGACGCTGCGGGGCCTAGTTTCGTTCATGATGCAACTGAGGAGGCACCAAATGTCGATGCTACAAAGTTCATGGAGTTGCTGGAGAATACAAGGACTCAATTGTATCCTGGTTGTGAGGATCATTCACCGTTGGAGGTGGTTATAAGACTGTTGAGCATTAAGTTAGATTTTAACATGTCGTAAGAATGCTACAACCGAGTATTGGAGTTGATTATAGAGAACTTGCCGGCGGGTGCTAAGTTACCTAAAGACTTCTATCGGTCTAAGAGGATGGTGAGATCGCTCTAGATGGGATACGAGAAAATCGATTCTTGTCGCAATGGGTGCATGTTGTACTACAAAGACGACAAGAACGCAGATATGTGCAGATTTTGTGATGCTGATCGCTATAAGACAACTAGTACAGGAAGGTCTACCGGTGCAAGAAGACCGTCAGATTCAATGCACTACTTGCCTTTAGCGCCGCGGTTGCAAAGATTATTTATGGTGAAAGAGACGGCCAAAAATATGAGTTGGCATATGCGAGAACAGATTGAAGGAGTGTTGGATCACCCATCCGATGGAGAAGCGTGGAAGCACTTTGATCGAGTGTATCCTAATTTTGCTTCAGATTCGCGTAATGTCAGGTTGGAGCTATCTTCTGACGGTTTTACTCCTTTTGGTCTTTCGGGATTCCAGTATTCGTGCTGGCCTGTGATTGTCACTCCGTATAACCTACCTCCTTGGATGTGCATAAAGACTCAGTACATGTTTCTAACCGTTATAATTCCTGGTCCGAATAATCCTAAGAGGAACATTGATGTGTACTTACAGTCTTTGATAGATGAGTTGAATCAGTTATGGGAAGTAGGCGCTAACACGTACGATGTTTCCAGGAAGTAGAAATTTTAGATGAAGACAACCCTTATGTGGACCATCAACGAATTTCCGACCTATGGAATGTTATCTGGATGGAGCACTCATGGCCGTTTCTCATGTCCGTATTGCGTGGACCGTAGTAAGGCTTTTCGCTTGGAATACGAAAGAAAATCGTGCTTCTTTGATTGTCATCGGCAATTTCTGCCAAAAGATCATCCGTTCAGAAGGAACATGAATGTATTCCGTACCGACGTTGTAGAGAAGGGTGATCCACCTCCAAGGTAGTGTGGAGCCACGATATGGGAGGAGGTTAGAGATTTTCCAAGTGCTATCGAAGATCCTACAATTGGGTACAAGTGCGATGGATTTGGTAGAGATCATAACTGGACAAAGTGGAGCATATTCTGGGATCTGCCATACTGGAGTACCAATCTGATCAGACATAATCTTGATGTTATGCATATTGAGAAGAATGTGTTTGATAACATAATTAATACTGTGATAGACATAAAGGGAAAAACGAAAGACAATCCCAAGGCCAGGTTGGACTTAGAAGAAATATGTTGCGTTGTATTTGATAGAGCAGAATGGAAAATAGTTCCTGCCGAAGTCAATTTTCTTGCTGGACAAGGAGGATAAAGTGAGACTTTGTTGGTGGATCCAGGGCCTAAAATTTTCAGACGGATATGTGTCAAATATGAGAAGATGTGTCGATCCGAAGGAAAATAAATTGACGGGTATAAAGAGCCACGACTGTTACGTATTCATGGAGAGGTTAATTCCGATTGCATTTTGAGAATTCTTACCGCAGGCAGTTTGAGATCTATTGACGGAGCTTAGCATATTCTTCAGGGATCTTTGTTCTAAGAAATTGCTCGTTGATCGTCTAGAAAAGCAAGAGAAGGACATTACGGTAACACTATGCAAGCTAGAGAGGGTGTTTCCTCCTGGATTCTTCGACTCTATGGAACATTTGTCGATTCATCTATCTTATGAGGCACATGTTGGTGGACCCGTCGAATATCGATGGATGTACCCGTTCGAGCGACATTTGAATCACCTAAAAAGAAAGGTAAAAAAATAAGGCACGGGTCGAGGGTTCTATTTGTGAAGCCTATGTTCTAGAGGAGATAACAAACTTTTGTTCGATGTATTTTAAGCCTCATGTTGCAACTAATAGAACGAGAGCTTCCAAAAACGACGACGGAGATCATGTATGTAATGATACAATACTGAAGGTATTCAATGCTCCAGGAAAGCCATCGGGTAAAATGAAGAAGAGATATCTGAACGATGATGAGCTAAGGGCTGCTCAGGTATATGTATTACTCAACTGCGACGAGGAGGAAGTAGAGAAACTGGACGGGTAAGTAATTAATATGTCTACATTATTTTAATAGTGTTGATTATTATACTATTACATTAATTGAACGTTATTGTTTTCAGCATATTTAATGATGATGTGAGGTCAGGTAGGCCACACATAGCAGAAGAAGAACTAGAACAAGAAATGAGACATTATTTTCCATCATGGTTGAGTACATATGCAAGACTTGAGAACTTTGTAATTACCTTTTTGTATATGCACTTGATTGAAAATGAGCTTAATTTCTTTTTTCGTGGTATTTAGGTCGATCGTCCATACGCAAGACTTGAGAATGAGTCTATTAGAACGCTAGCCAAGGGACCAATTTATGCTGCAAAAATATGGCCAAGCTACTGTGTTAATGGGTTTAGGTTCAAGTCAACAACTTGCCCGATCAGAGACAACTTTGTGGATCTCGACTCCACCAAAAATAGCTGTTTGTGTATCAGATCTTCGAACTACAAAGATGTTGATGCGGGCAACAATTTCTATGGCGTGCTACAGGAGATCGTGGAGCTGACATATAGTTATAGAATAGAGCTTGCTAAGATTGTGTTATTCAGGTGTGATTGGTTCGATCCGATTGAAGGTCAAGGTTGGAAAGTAGACAAGCATGGTCTTATGGATATAAACTATTAGCGTCGATATCAAGCCTATGAACCATTTGTCCTATCAAGTCAGGCTCAGCTCGTGTACTTCACAAGTTATCCTAAACGGGGAAAACAATAAGGTCGGACTGGTGGGTAGTATGCAAGACCAAAGCTAGAAATACCTTTGAGGTTGACGATATAGCTTATCAAGAGGATGAACTACCTCTTGTAACAATATTATAGAAGTGGACACGACGGAAGTTCCTCATTACACATCTAATTGTGTAGAAGAAGTAGAATTATCTGAAGAGGAAGATGCAGATGAAGTGAATATGTAGAGGAGGAGGAGGAAGAAGAAGAAGAAGAAGAAGAAGAAGAAGAAGAAGAGAAGAAGAAGAAGAAGAAGAAGAAGAAGAAGAAGAAGAAGAAGAAGATGAGCTAAACGAACTAGATGAATTTTTAGAAGAGGATTAAATCTGTACGTTTGTTTTATCATCATATTTGACACTTTAGTGACACTTTTATCACATAAATATGTGACACTTTAGTGACACTTTTATATGTAACTATGATATTTTTCAAAAATCTGTGATGTCTATCATATAAATATGTATTTTTGTTTCATTGTCATATGTTATTATCAGGTATGAGTAGACCATCTGGACGATGCGAAGGATTTTATATTAGGCAGTCCCGTGCCTCGAGCTGGGGATGGAGATTCCGTACCCTCATCCTCATCTCAGAGTACGCCATTGTACTATTCTGTTCCCGGTCCATTACCGGGATATGGCAGTTTTAGCAGGTTGGCGACTCCTCCCTCGTCGTCCAATGATCCTGATCCCGCATCCAGCATTCCTGATCCTGCGTCCAGCATTCCTCCGGACGACGGCTCCATGGGGGAAGCCAATGCCGAGCATATGGAGGACGGCGATCAGACTGATCCTGCCCAGGCAGGAGGTGAGAGCGATCCTCCATGCGCTCCCCCGGGCGAGACGCGTATGGAGATTTGGACGGACGGGCCTACGAAGTAAGTTAATTAGTTAATATATATTTCTCAAATGATTATATGTACATTTATATTCATGAAAATTATTATTGTATAGATATCGGCCTCCTGCAGTACAGAGACAGCCGGGGGTATTTCTGAGGCAGAACTATGGTGGGCCTCGGATTAACTCCTCAGATGCTCCCGCAGATAGGAAGTCCTTTGGTTCGCCCACTTCAAGGTAAAAAATTATTTATTTTTAAATTTTAATAATCATTTGTGTATATTATACAACTTTTCTATTTTACTTCTTGTAGAGGACCTATTTCTATCCACCACACTGGGCGGCGAAGATTGAGGCCCAATTTTCTGTCGTCGAAGGTAAGCTCATCCATGATGCGATCTACGACCAGAAGTCTCGTGATCGCTCCGGAAAGCCGGTCCATGGTTGGATCACGCCAGAGCAGTGGACTGCGATGAAGGCTAGATTCGGGAGCCCAGGTACCAGGTGCGGTCTGACAAGGCCAAGGTGGCGCGGTGGAGCGCCGGTAAGTGGTGTGGTGGCTCTATTCCGATGACGGAGCATTTTCGTCGTCTGGTACGTTTCCTATGACGAACATTATTTTATATATAGTTGGATAGAATGTTTAATACTAATAATAGATAATATATTTTAACAGGTAAAAAAGGATGAGGACCCCAACATGGTGACCGTCTTCCTGGTCATCCATCGGAGGGCTGGGGAGTTCATTGACGAGAGGGCGACGCAGGCATATGTACGTTCTATTCTTTATATTAATTTACTATAATTTAGAAAACAGAAAAATAGATATCAATATAGACTTTAGCAAACACTTATACGGTAGCAAATATTATTCTAGGCCGAGTTTGTTCGGCTACAAGAGGAGGCGGCTGCTGCTGCTAGTGCGCTAGCAGAGGGAGGGGATGGTACTTCCTTCCAGCCGCCTATAGCTCCATCACCGGACGAGCTCTGGATGACCGTCGTTGGCGGTCTTCAGAAGGGTACGTACTACGGTACGGGATCATACGACGCCTATTTGGCTTCAGAGTCATCCCGGGCCCCCTCTGTCAGTGCGCATTCTCCAGCTTCGTAGGCGTCATCACGAGCGCAGGATGTGTGCAGACAGCTCCACGAGCTGCATCGCGAGTTGCAGCAGCAGATTTTTAAGGCAGCTGGGACAGAGCGACGATCCGACGATCCAATGATCACCGGACGATTTAATGCGGTCGAGCACAGTATACATGAGTTGATGAGTCTGTAGCAGGCTACAGCTGCCAGCTTGCACACGCTCACCGAGTCTACGTAGCGTACAGAGCGTAGACAGGTCAAGCTGGAGGGATCGCAGAGGACCGTGGCTGCCTCACTCACCCAGATACATACTTCTCTTGAGGAGAGTACTCAGAGGATGGTGAGTACCCTTGCTGCGCATGGTGACCGACTGCGAGAGCTGGAGCAGATATGTCCTTCCAGTCCATCGACGGTGCTGACTCTAGACGTTGCACTGCCTCCTACTGCCCCTACGGTACAACACACACAGGAGCAGTATGAGTACATGCTATCCCAGATGCGCGATAGGGATCCTCAGTGATCCAGTAGATTTTTTTATCACCTTTGTATGTATTGGCCCTATGGGCCTATTGACCGTTCTGTACACTAATTTTCATTCTTATTTGCTCTCCATTGTGGACATGTATGTTTGTTGGATATTTACTTCGTGATATTTACTTTGTTGGTATTTTTATTGTGATATTTACTTTGTGATATTTACTTTGTGATATCTGCGACGGGGATGACAAATATACCTGCGCTGGGTTATAAGCGATGATCTGATATACAAAGGAGATGCTGCCCAAATTTTAAAAAATATAATATGTATTTTTGCGATGATGTGTGTCTGTGTTTACAGTGTATGTGAAATACAGTGTTCGGAACCATCGATAGTTTCGATTACTGTTGTATGTTTTATCTTGGACAGAAAGAGCAACTGTTCAGGATGTACTTCTGAGAGCTTCATTTTCACATCCTTCACTCTCTCGGGACGTCATACGGGATCCCGAGAAGGTGAAGGACGTGAAGAGGAAGCTCTGAGAAGTGCACCCTGAACTGTTGCTCTTTTTATCCAAGATTGTAACACCCAATTTTTCCAGAAGAGGGTAATTTTGAAATTTTATAATTATAATTGTTATTTAATGATATTTATTCATATTATGATTTTTAGTAATTTTTAATTATTTTTAAACTATTTTAATTCATGACTTGTGATTTTTGGTGTTTTGCTAGTGAACAGTAGAGACTGCCTACCCTAGAGCCTAGCCATGTGATTAGGATATTTTTAATATTTTTAGGGTTATTTGGATTTATTATAATTTATTTGAATTTATGGGAATTTTTAGAATTTATTTTGGAATTGTTTGAGTGAGGGTTGACTAGTGTTGACTAGGAGACTAACCTAGTGACTAACCTAGGTTAAGACCACTTGGTTAGGTTAAGTAAACTTGGTTTGACCTAATTTAGTGAGGTTTAAGTCATTAGAACTTGTTTGGAGAGTTTTGGAGTTGATTAGGCTAATATGGCTTATGACTTCATAAGTCATGATTAATGACTTAGGCTTAATAGCCCATAGGCCCACACCATGAACCAACCCTAACCCTAATCAGCCTATGGCAGCCACTATTAACCCTTTCCCATCCTATTTAATGCCTCTCAATGTTAGGGCTAGCCTCCATTAGAAAGTTCTTGCCAAGTTGTAGAAAGAGCTATTTCCCATCTTCAATAAATCCTAGTAAATTCATTTTTATTCCTTTTTAACCCAAACAAATTGCATTGAGTCCTAAATTTCCTCTACTTTCTGTTGGTATCAAGTTTTCTTAGCTTTGGGGCTCATTGGAGGAATTTGGCCATCAAGAGGAGCACCTCTTTGTGGAGCTTTTTGGAGCTTTTGATACTCATAGGTAATTTCATTTTCCCACCATAGAACTCTGTTATTTTTGCATCATTAGGGAGCCCTACACCTAGCCTAACTGTAGGAATAGGAATCCCCAAAATTTTGTGTCCTTTTGTGTCCATTTTGGACACGGATCAGTGTCGTTTTTATTGTGTTTGTCGAAATGCCACAGATGAACTTTTGTGTTATTTTCGAGATCTATTTGAATAAGAAATTAGTATTTGTTGTCGCTTACATGATTCTTCACGACTGAGGGTGTCCCTGTGTCGCATCGTGTCGGATTCGACACGTGCACATGCGGGTGCGCGCGCGCGCGCGGGGCTGTGCGCGTGTCCTGCTGTGCGGGGGCTCCACAGGACACAATACTCGATCACTTGACACGAGATTTGACACAGCCCTTGGGGCACTCACTGACACGCCACGTGTCAAATTTCAGGGGCCCACATGGCGTGTCGAGGGAGTTATTCACGTTGCACTGGTCGGGGCTGTCAGTTCCAGTCGGATTTTCTTGACACTGATACGGCTTCCGTATCACTCACAGACACGTCGAGGACACAGTGCAGGTCAACCTAGTCCTAGCCCTAGTCTAGGTCGACATGTGGACATAGTCTCGTGGGTCATGTCGCTTTGTGTCGTGCACACGATCGAGGTGAACACGTGCACGACGTGTGGACTGGCTGTGCATGGTTTGTGTATTGTATGTATTGTACTGGACACGTTTGTGTCCACTTTTGTGGACACAAACAAATCACAGGACACGTGCACATTGTGTTTATACGTTACCAACCATTAAACTCCCATTTTAATTTGATTTTGATTACTAAATTGCGAATTCTCTATTTTCCCAAACTGTGAAACCTGTCCCTGTTTTCTGATTTTTCCCAGATTTCAAAACCCGATTTTGGAAATCATTTTAACCTAATTAATACTGTTAATTACATGTAATTGAACCCCTAACATGTACTCCTATGTATTATCTAATGGTATGAGGAAATTGAGACTGTTTTGGTTTGGTTTGTGTTTAATTCTGTGTTTTAGAGTGATGGGCTGATACTGAATTTTTTTTGGACTGTTAAGGTGATGTGTTGGGGTCTCATTTGAGTTGTTTTAGTAGTCCTTCAATGTGGTATTAACCTGGACACTTTATAAACTGTTTCTTTAAACTAAATTTCGGTTTGTTGATGTGTTTTGAGTTCAAATCTGAGATTTAAGTATTGGGATAGAAAACTGGGTTATTCATGAACTGTTTTAAACTGTTTGGGGTTTCATTTGAATCAATAGGTGAATGCAGTGTTGCATTTTACCTGGGATCATGTGGACTGACCTGGGGATTGATCCCATTCTCCCTTCACTGTTATAGATTTTTAGTTTTTTTATCTGTGAATACATTCACTGATTTTACTCATTCACATGTTACACCACACTCCATGCTCACTCACACAAGCTCACATCACTTCACCCTATCACAACACTCTCACATGCTTCACAGTTCACTCACACACAGGCCTATGACACATACAACCAAATTCCTGAGCACTCTTGACACACACACACATTTTTCTATCACTTTATGTAACACACACATACAAATCAAATTTCTGAGAACACAAACCTATAGCCTAAGTCCCTACACACACACACATGGACTGAGACATACACAAACTTGAGATCATGAACTATTGCCATGCCCTATTATTCATTAAACTGTTTTTCTTTAACTGAAATACCACATTCCTGTCAAACACAAGACACAGCTGATTTCTCTTCACACACATGAGGAAATCTGGACTTAACCATGTACACACAGCCCCCTCACATATCTGAGCACTTGACACACTTTAGACACTGTCACTCTGGTTTTAACTGAGTTTCTTTTGTAAAAACTGATTTTTGGTTTTGGTTTTAGGACTTGTACATATGTAGGTTTAATATATAAACTGAAAATGGTTTCCTGTTGTAAAATCTGAAATGTTATAGAGTACTAAATTCTGAGTTTATCCCTGGGAAGGATATGGACTGTTTTGCTATTGATTATTTCCCTTCACTGATTTTGTATCACCACACATACACCCACTCACATTGCCTTGTTAGCCTACTGTCACATTGCTTTCACAGCCTCACTCACTCTCTAGCCTAACACACACACACACACTTGAGCACTAGTGTTTTCCCTACATGTTTATATATGTATATATACATGTATATATATATATATAAAATATATATATATATATATATATATATATATATATATATATATATATATATATATATATATATATATATGAGGTGTATATTCATATATGTATCCTATATATATGTGAGTGTATCTATATGTATATAATTTATATATAATGTATGTGTGATACACATATGAGCCTATGTGTTAATATGTGTATCCTATATATATTGTGGGTGTACATATATATATTGGATATAAATATGTATGTGTGGTATTTAAGAGGAGCCTATATACTAATATGTATTTTCTATATTAAAGTTGTGTAGGCTAAGTTATATTGCATAGCCATACCTTTTTGTGTGATAATTGTTATAGATAATTTTGTCTTGTGTTTATGATTTATGGTTGGTCTTAGGCATGGTATTGCCTTGGCCCATGGCTTAGTCTATTAGCCTATGGCCTGTGGTTGTATCTGCTTAGCTAGTGAGCCTAGAATAGACTAGTGTAGTCTTGTTAGGCTTAGAATAGCCTTGTTAGCCTAGTATAGACTAGTTTGACTTGGTTGACCTAGTTTGACTTCTAGGGTTGACCAGAGTTGACCAAGAGTTGACTTTGGTCTAGATTGACCTAGAATCATGTAGAATGCATTATAGGACTTCATTATATCATTTTAGACTTGTTGTGACTTGTGTTGCTCTAACTAGGAGCCAGGTACCTCATCTCGGATAGTATATTTTTACAGTTATTCAGATACTAGACGAGTACATTCTCTGATCATTTCATATCCTGCTTAGAATTATTTTTCTGTATTAAATTACTTTAATTGATACTGGCACGTTGGTCACACGGATTAGTACAATATGGATCCTACCCTCAGATGTTATCTCTTCAGGGAGAATCGGGTACTCTATGTTCTGTCCGTTTCACTTACATAGCGTATTATATGCTTCTTTGGTTCTTTGATCACTTGTGACATATATCCATATGATCACAGAGTCTTCTTTGAATCCTTATCCCATTTGTGGGACTACTATGTATCACCCTTTGGGGGCATATCACCCTTTGGGGGCTTATCACCTTTCAGAGGCTTATCACCCTTTGGGGGCTTATCACCTTTCGGAGGCTTATCACCCTTTGGAGGCTTATAACCTTTCGGAGGCATATTACCCTTTGGGGGCTTATCACCTTTCGAAGGCTTATCACCCTTCGGGGGCTGTTACATAGAATCATAACATAACCTGGTTGGATCCTTGTGTATTAGTTGGGGGTATGGGGGAGTATAAATAGCCATATGAACAATTCCAAAGTAGAATAGCCATGTACGCCTCTTTAGTATAGCCATGTACAAATCCAGCCGTTCACATGTCGACTTTGTACTCTAAATCACTAGTCACTGGTAGCTCTCTACTTCTAGTAGATATTATATTACAGTTCTCTTTCTGTTTACATACTGTATTTCCTTCAGTATCTATATCTTACTTTACTGCATGATTATATTTTCTAACCTGCTATGAACTGTTGAGATGTATTGTGCTCGCTTCTGTCCTGACTGGACCTGTTGAAAATTTTACAGAGAATGATGAGGAACCCTGCACCACTTACTTTGGAGCTTACCTAGATGACACTTGCGACCTGGACCCCTGGAGAGGTTCAGGCAGCTGCTGAGGATGATACCCTTGCTTAGTGTAGATAGCTTAGACTATTTCTTTCCATGTTTTAACTGTTGTCTTTATTTTCTGAGTTGTACATTCTAGATGTTGAGACTGGTAGATGATAAGACTTATATTTCATTTCTGTTGTACCTCAGTTGAGGATTTCTTATCTATTTCATCGTGCTACCTTCTACCTTAGATTGTGATTGAGTTGTACCTCTGTGTTGGCCTCCTTATGGAGAGTTTTCATATTATGCTAGTTATAGTTCATAACCTAGAACAATGTTCTACCGCCGACACTGCGACGTAGATTGGGCGTTGTTACGTTCTCGTACCCTCACAGTGGGTGCGGGTCGTGACACGTTTTTAGTGGTGGCCCAAGCAGGTCGAGTTTGTGTAGGGGTATTCGAACTAGAGTACCACTACAGCCTGCAGTAGGATTAGGATATTTTTGAGGTACTCAATCACATTAGGAAAAACTCTTAACTGGATTCCTGCCATCTAAATTCCTGTTAAAAATTTGCTTCCTTGGATAACTGTCCTCCCTTGAATTATCGATTCTATTTCAGTATTGATTTCCTTGTTTGATCTGTCTCCAGGATGGTGATTGAGGCACGATCGCATCGCTCTGGCCCAGCAGACGCTGGTGAGAGGCCTACCACCCCTCGCCTGATCGTGGATGCTGGGACCACAGTACCACCTATTTCTGCTCACATAGGAGCTTCTGCAGCTTTTGGGAGTGCACCTCCACCTGTCCGGAGGCCTTCTACCGTCATTCCAGATATGTACCAGCAGCAGTTACCTTCAGGGACAGTAGATGCGGCTCAGATGTTTACCCTCTTCCAGCGATTCATGGAGTTTCAGCAGCAGATACAGCAGATCCAGTCTGCTGATATCCGACAGAGCATACAAGATACTCACCAGTTGGTCAGGACGACAGTGGAGCTGGTGGCTGCTCAGCCACAGGGAGGCCAGATGCAGCCGTATCAGCCGAGGACTCCAGACATCCATTCCTTCAAGAAGATGGGACCTCGAGACTTCAAAGGTACAGAGGGCATCATATACGCTGACGATTGGATAGAGCACATTGAGGAGATATTTCGATTGTCACAGATACCAGTAGGATTACAGATCGAGGCAGCCGCCAGTCAGATGCAGGACTTGGCCCGTACCTGGTACCAGACGGACCCGAGGATTGGTACAGCCGGTCAGACTTGGACAACGTTCAAGAAACTGTTCAAGGAGAAATTCTTTCCCGATACCGCACTCCGTGCTTTGGAGACGCAGTTCGAGAGTTTGGTTCAGGGGAACCAGATCGTTGAGGAGTACGCTGGAGAGTTCAGCCGTTTGAGCAGATTCATCGAGGATCTTACCGAGGTCGGAAAGGCGAGGAAGTTCCGCAGGGGTTTGATCGGAGAGATCAAGCCATATACCAAGAGCGATCGCGACGCCACTTTCGAGCAGATTCTGATAGGAGCCATGAAAGCGGAGGATGATCTTGGGCTGAAGGAGAAGAGGACGCGAGACACTCAGGAAGCTAGTGGCAGTGCGGGCCCGGCCAAGAGGCCCCACCTGCAGATTCAGCAGCAGTATCCGCATCAGATGTCCAACTTGCAGATTCAGCCACAGTATCCACAGCAGATGCTACCCCTACAGTTTCAGCAGCAGTATCCGCAGCAGATGCTACCTCTATAGTTTTAGCAGCAGTACCAGCAGCCGAGGGTCTACCTTCAGCAGCGGCAGTTTCAAGACCGTGTATCCTTTCAGCAGGTGCAGCAGCCGCAGGGGCAGCAGCAGACCCCGGGACAGCAGCTTGTTATTACTTGCCCTTTTTGCAAGAGACCAGGGCACGATTGGAGCGAATGCCGGAAGAGGCTGGGCAGATGTTTACTTTACGGAGGATTCGATCATCGTCTGAGAGAGTGTCCCGAGTCACCGGGACAGACGGTTCAGGGAGCAGGAGCTAGGGCTCCGGTAGGCCAGCAGAGGAGATTACCCTTACCGACTCAGCAGCAGAGGTACATACAGCATCAGCAGCAGGCCAAGAGGGGCCAGCAAGGGCGAGCTTTCGCCAGGACAGTCGAGGATGCTCAGGCCGTTGGAGATCTAGTTACAGGTTTCGTTCTTTTGACTCAAATTCTGCAATTGCCTCTTATAACTGCCTTGAAATTTCGATTCCTCTGTTCCTTGATGATTTATCAATTTTGTTCTGTTGTTCTTGTGGGATGTTTGATTTTCTTCAGAGATAAATCATATGGGCTAGGTCATCCAGTTATGGAATCTAGAATCTTCGATAGTCGTATTTAGCTGGCATAGTGAGGACATATAGTCAGATTTAGGACGTATTTCTCGGGTGTGGGAATTTAAGATTTTTGCTGCCAAGCATGCGGCAATGCAAAAATTTTAAATACCATGATTCTAGAGGTATGTGCCTTAGTCGAGGACTCTGTGATTATCGTAGCCTTGCTCACTAGCATGACGAAGATTCTGAGTATCATGATTTTGGACAGACGCATATAATTATCTGACGGTATGTTTGAGACTTTGTTTGTGGGGTGTTTGACCTAGAAGGTCTGCAACCATCTTAATTTTGAGGATGAAATTTTTATAAGGTGGGTAGGATTGTAACACCTAATTTTTCCAGAAGAGGGTAATTTTGAAATTTTATAATTATAATTGTTATTTAATGATATTTATTCATATTATAATTTTTAGTAATTTTTAATTATTTTTAAACTATTTTAATTCATGACTTGTGATTTTTGGTGTTTTGCTAGTGAACAGTAGAGACTGCCGACCCTAGAGCCTAGCCATGTGATTAGGATATTTTTGACATTTTTAGGGTTATTTGGATTATTATAATTTATTTGAATTTATGGGAATTTTTAGAATTTATTTTGGAATTGTTTGAATGAGGGTTGACTAGTGTTGACTAGGAGACTAACCTAGTGACTAACCTAGGTTAAGACCACTTGGTTAGGTTAAGTAAACTTGGTTTGACCTAATTTAGTGAGGTTTAAGTCATTAGAACTTGTTTGGAGAGTTTTGGAGTTGATTAGGCTAATATGGCTTATGACTTCATAAGTCATGATTAATGACTTAGGCTTAATAGCCCATAGGCCCACACCATGAACCAACCCTAACCCTAATCAGCCCATGGCAGCCACTATTAACCCTTTCCCATCCTATTTAATGCCTCTCAATGTTAGGGCTAGCCTCCATTAGAAAGTTCTTGCCAAGTTGTAGAAAGAGGTATTTTCCATCTTCAATAAATCCTAGTAAATTCATTTTTATTCCTTTTTAACCCAAACAAATTGCATTGAGTCCTAAATTTCCTCTACTTTCTGTTGGTACCAAGTTTTCTTAGCTTTGGGGCTCATTGGAGGAATTTGGCCATCAAGAGGAGCACCTCTTTGTGGAGCTTTTTGGAGCTTTTGATACTCATAGGTAATTTCATTTCTCCACCATAGAACTCTGTTATTTTTGCATCATTAGGGAGCCCTACACCTAGCCTAACTGTAGGAATAGGAATCCCCAAAATTTTGTGTCCTTTCGTGTCTATTTTGGACACGTATCAGTGTCATTTTTATTGTGTTTGTCGAAATGCCACAGAGGAACTTTTGTGTTATTTTTGAGATCTATTTGAATAGGAAATTAGTATTTGTTGTCGCTTACACGATTCTTCACGACTGAGGGTGTCCCTGTGTCGCATCGTGTCGGATTCAACACGTGCACATGCGGGCGCGCGTGCGCGGGGCTGTGCGCGTGTCCTGCTGTGCGGGGGCTCCACAGGACACAATACTCGATCACTTGACACGAGATTTGACACAGCCCTTGGGGCACTCACTGACACGCCATGTGTCAAATTTCAGGGGCCCATGTGGCGTGTCGAAGGAGTTATTCACGTTGCACTGGTCGGGGCTGTCAGTTCCAGTCGGATTTTCTTGACACTGATACGGCTTCCGTATCACTCACAGACACGTCGAGGACACAGTGCAGGTCGAACTAGTCCTAGCCCTAGTCTAGGTCGACACGTGGACACAGTCTCGTGGGTCGTGTCGCTTTGTGTCGTGCACACGATCGAGGTGAACACGTGCACGACGTGTGGACTGGTTGTACATGGTTTGTGTATTGTATTGTACTGGACATGTTTGTGTCCACTTTTGTAGACACAAACAAATCACAGGGCACATGCACATTGTGTTTATACGTTACCAACCATTAAACTCCCATTTTAATTTGATTTTGATTACTAAATTGCGAATTCCCTATTTTCCCAAACTGTGAAACCTGTCCCTATTTTCTGATTTTTCCCAGATTTCAAAACCCGATTTTGGAAATCATTTTAACCTAATTAACACTGTTAATTACATGTAATTGAACCCCTAACATGTACTCCTATGTATTATCTAATGGTATGAGGAAATTGAGACTGTTTTGGTTTGGTTTGGGTTTAATTCTGTGTTTTAGAGTGATGGGCTGATACTGAATTTTTTTTGGACAGTTAAGGTGATGTGTTGGGGTCTCATTTGAGTTGTATTAGTTGTCCTTCAATGTGGTATTAACCTGGACACTTTATAAACTGTTTCTTTAAACTAAATTTTGGTTTGTTGATGTGTTTTGAGTTCAAATCTCAGATTTAAGTATTGGGACAGAAAATTGGGTTATTCATGAACTGTTTTGAACTGTTTGGGGTTTCATTTGAATCAATAGGTGAATGCAGTATTGCATTTTACCTGGGATCATGTGGACTGACCTGGGGATTGATCCCATTCTCCCTTCACTGTTTCACTGTTATAGATTTTCAGTTTTTTTTTCATCTATGAATACATTTACTGATTTTACTCATTCACATGTTACACCACACTCCATGCTCACTCACACAAGCTCACATCACTTTACCCTATCATAACACTCTCACATGCTTTACAATTCACTCACACACAGGCCTATGACACATACAACCAAATTCCTGAGCACTCTTGACACACACACACATTTTTCTATCACTCTATGTAACACACACATACAAATCAAATTTCTGAGAACACAAACCTATAGCCTAAGTCCCTACACACACATGGACTGAGACATACACAAACTTGAGATAATGAACTATTGCCATGCCCCATTATTCATTAAACTGTTTTCCTTTAACTGAAATACCACATCCCTGTCAAACACAAGACACAGCTGATTTCTTTTCACATACATGAGGAAATCTGGACTTAACCATGTACACACAGCCCTTCACATATCTGAGCACTTGACACACTTTAGACACTGTCACTCTGGTTTTAACTGAGTTTCTTTTGTAAAAACTGATTTTTGGTTTTGGTTTCAGGACTTGTACATATGTAGGTTTAATATGTAAACTGAGAATGGTTTCCTGTTGTAAAATCTGAAATGTTATAGAGTACTAAATTCTGAGTTTATCCCTGGGAAGGATATGGACTGTTTTGCCATTGATTATTTCCCTTCACTGATTTTGTATCACCACACATACACCCACTCACATTGCCTTGTTAGCCTACTGTCACATTGCTTTCACAGCCTCACTCACTCTCTAGCCTAACACACACACACACACACACTTGAGCACTAGTGTTTTCCCTACATGTTTATACATGTTTATATATATATATATATATATATATATTTTATATATATATATATATATATATATATATATATATATATATATATATATATATATATATATATATATATATGAGGTGTATATTCATATATGTATCCTATATATATGTGAGTGTATCTATATGTATATAATTGATATATAATGTATGTGTGATACACATAGGAGCCTATGTGTTAATATGTGTATCTTATATATATTGTGGGTGTACATATATATATATATATTGGATATAAATATGTATGTGTGGTATTTAAGAGGAGCCTATATATATATATATATATATTTTTTTTTTTTTCCTATATATATATATATATATATATATATATATATATATATATATATATATATATATATATATATATATATATATATATATATATGAGGTGTATATTCATATATGAGGTGTATATTCATATATGTAATATATATATATGAGGTGTATATTCATATATGTATCCTATATATATGTGAGTGTATCTATATGTATATAATTGATATATAATGTATGTGTGATACACATAGGAGCCTATGTGTTAATATGTGTATCTTATATATATTGTGGGTGTACATATATATATATATTAGATATAAATATGTATGTGTGGTATTTAAGAGGTGCCTATATACTAATATGTATTTTCTATATTAAAGTTGTGTAGGCTATGTTATATTGCATAGCCATACCTTTTTGTGTGATAATTGTTATAGATAATTTTGTCTTGTGTTTATGATTTATGGTTGGTCTTAGGCATGGTATTGCCTTGGCCCATGGCTTAGTCTATTAGCCTATGGCCTGTGGTTGTATCTGCTTAGCTAGTGAGCCTAGAATAGACTAATGTAGTCTTGTTAGGCTTAGAATAGCCTTGTTAGCCTAGTATAGACTAGTTTGACTTGGTTGACCTAGTTTGACTTCTAGGGTTGACTAGAGTTGACCAAGAGTTGACTTTGGTCTAGATTGACCTAGAATCATGTAGAATGCATAATAGGACTTCATTATATCATTTTAGACTTGTTGTGACTTGTGTTGCTCTAACTAGGAGCCAGGTACCTCATCTCGGACAGTACATTTTCATAGCTATTCAGATACCAGGCGATGTCACGACCCGCACCCTAGAGTAAGGGCACGAGACGTGAATACGTCCAGCCTACGCTGCAGTGTCGACGGTAGAACGCTGTCCTAGGTCACAACATCTAGCAATGTATATAACTAACAGTTTATAATCCCCGAATGGGGGTGACATAGCAATAGAAACTCAATCACAACTAAGGAAGATATAGCACGATATGAACAGAACTCAAGGAAATGAAATAGATAAAACAGTAGTCTAAGATAATCCCAGCAATACAAGGTCTCAGATAAAAGAATATATACAACTGATCTCCAAATAAAGAGTCTAACTAGAACATGATCCAACTACATAAAGATAATAGCCTAACTATCTAGTCTAGGCAGTCGGGGGAAGGCTCTCAGCTACTGCTGGATCCTCCTGAGGGTCCAGCTCACAGGTGTCATCTAGGGCTGCCCCGTAGTAGGTGTCCAGGCAGTCCTCCTCCTCGTCCTCTGTAATATTTTCAACAGGTCCAGTCAGGACAGGAGCGAGCACAGTACATCTCAACAGATCATAGCAGGTTAGAAAACATATAACATGCAGTAAAGTAAGATACAGGTACTGAAAAAAAATAGTATGTAAACAAGAAGAGCTGTAATAGAAATATCTACTATACATAGAGAACTAGCAGTGACTAGTGAGTCAGAGAACAATCATGAACATGTAAATGGCCTGGGATGATTCTGATAAGACACTAAGGAATGATTCTGATAAGAAACTACTGGTGTATTATTCACATGTCCACTTATACTCCTCCTTACCCCCAATCAATACACAAGGATCCAGCCAGGTTATGTTATGATGCTATGTAACAGACCCCGAAGGTGATAGACCCCGAAGGTGATAGACCCCGAAGGTGATAGACCCCGAAGGTGATACATAGTAGTCCCATAAATGGGATAAGGATTCTAGGAAGACTCTACGATCATAAGAGTATATGTCGTAAGTGATCAAAGAACCAATGAAGCATATGATACGCCATGCAAGTGAAACGCACAAACATGTAGTACCTGATGCTCCCTAAGGATAACATCTCAAGAAGGGATCCATATAGTACCAATCCGTGTGACCAACGTGACAGTACAAGTAAAGTAATCTACTGCAAAAAATAATTCTAAGCAGGATATGAAATGATCAGAGAATGTACTCGCCTGTAACTGAGTGTCTGATATGAATCGTACTGTCCAAGGAGGGGTGTCTGGCTCCTAATCAGAACAGCACAAGTCACAACAAGTCCAGAATAGTATAATGGAGTCCTACTATGCATTCTACATGATTCTAGGTCAATCTAAGCCAAAGTCAACTCTTGGTCAACTCTGGTCAACCCTAGAAGTCAAACTAGGTCAACCAAGTCTAGTTGAGTCTAAACTAGGCTATTCCAACCTATACTAGCTAGCACCATGCCTAACAGGGCTAAGCAAGCCTATACTAGTTATCACAAGGCTTAGCTAAATTTAGAATATCTTAACAAGTCACAATTTCACTATACACCCATACATTAGCATCACAAAATACACTACCAAAATCTAGACTAAAGTAAACCCACATCACTAACTAGCAAGGAATATATATATATATATAGATATATATACCCTCAAACAGTCATACACATAGACATATTGTATCCTAAATTCATAGCCTACAACAAAACTAAGGAATTAGAGAAAGAGAGAGAGAGCTAGTGGTGTGTGTGTATGTGGTAATAATGTGTGATATACAATGATAGTGTGCAGGAATGAGAATACTGTGTGCATATATATACTCATGAGAACAGTGAAGGATAGGGGGAAACAATCAAGCCAAAATAGAATTCACATTAACATCAAGTTTCCCCCCTTTTTACCTCATCCCCAGGTTAAGCTAATACTGGAAGCTCAATTCGAAGGAAGAAGGGAAGGGAAACCAATTCCTTGGTTTTACATAACCACAACCCAAAATCCAATTTTTAGATTAACCCAATAAACTCAGATCACATTTGCAGAAAATAGTGCATCATGTGACAGGAATAACAAAAGAGAAGGAAATCAATTCATGTACTTTAAATCTCAGTTTTTAACAAATACTTGACAGTCTCATAATCCCAGATTTAATATACTTAATAGTGAACATTCCAGGTTAAAATAGGAACTGAAATGAAGGTTGACAGGGCAAGGTAGGTAATGCAAGGATTAACATGGTAGCATGAAATCAATGTTGACAGTAAATGGAAGAAATGAAGAAATTATCAGTGTAACAAAGTGGCAGCCCAAGCCTGTTAATAATTATATTGAATTATCCTAATCATTACCCAGGTTTAAACTCAAGTTAAATTTGAAAACCATTAACAGTATTAATTTGGAAAACTGGAATGTACAGGAAATATTTGACAGTATTAGACATTACATTGATTCAATGGGAAAGGAATAGCAAAACAATTAATCATGAATCTAAAGCTTTGGAAATGTAAACACCCCTCGTGCACAACCCTACACATCATCTCGTGTCACCATAGGCCGACACGGCGTGTCCACAGCAAAAAAACATAGAGTGACACACATACAGTGCACTGTCTCGTGCACACGTGCACTTGTGTCGTGTGCACGATACAAGACACGAATCTCGTGGTGACACACATGGGTAGCCCACCTATAGGGCTACCTCATGGGCCCACTGGCCTGTGTCTACGAAGTGTCAGGGTCGGACACGAGACCCGTGTCAGTGGGAAAACCCACAGTGTACTGCCATAGGCCAATCCCCGTGTGGGATCAATATCTCTCTCGACACGACTCGAGGTCATGTGAGACTTGACACATGGCGTGTCATCCATGTCCCTAGCCTCGTGTCGAGTTTCGTGTCCATACGAAACGTGTCGTATCCGCTACAGGGCCCGATAGGCAGGGGATCCCTGTAGCAGCGCGCGACCGTGTGAACGCGCGTGTCCACACAAACAAACTGACACAGAACGACACAAAAATAAGAACACAAGGACAGGAAACCCAAGGGTAGATCTAAAACCTATTTTCTATTCAAACAAAACTGGATAACTCGATCGACCTGCCCACTGTGGCATATGGTCGAACACCTAGTCCAGTATTCTGATACGTGTCCAGAATGGAAACGAATCACTCGACACTGGACACGAACCTACTGACCTTAGGGGGACACTTAGGGGTTCCTATACATGAAAACTAACTGAAGTTTCATGGAGAAATGAAGGAGATACCTCTTTGTGAAACTTCAATGGAAAAAGCCTCTTCCTAGCTCCTTGCTTGATGACCAAATCAATCCAAATCTACCTCAAACTGAAATGGAAGCTCAACAACAGTAAATGCAGGCCTATTAGGTCCTATTGGAACAATTTAGAAGGAAATAGGAATAGGAAAGGGGCTCTAGAATTAAAATGGCATGAAACTTACCTCCTTGAAATTAGGGCTCTTCCTAAAGAAAAGAGGCAACCCTAGTTTTGAGAGGAATTTTATATGGGGGAATCCCTAGGCATAGGGTGGCCGGCCACTAGGGCTTTGGGTTAGGGTTTAGTCAAAAGTTGGGCCTTGGGCCAAGCTACAAAGCTAAAAGTATATTAACTTAAACAAGGTTCTAAAACCACAAGTCATGACTTATGACTTCTAATCCTGTTTGCTAAAATGACTTAAACCAAGTGCTAGGCTAGGTTAGACTAGGGTCACTTGACCTAACCATGGCCCACTAACTAGGGTTAGCTTCTAGGTAGGTCTACAAAGTCAACACTAGTCAAAAGTCAACCTATTCAACAATTTCAAATAAATTCCTAAAATTCCCATAAATTTTAATTAATTCTAATAAATTTAAAATACCCTAAAATGACAAAAATACCCCCATACTAGAAATATGATAGTGACAAATCTACCCTCCTTAAAAGAATTTCGTCTCGAAATTGAAAGGCGAAATGCAACTGATGAGAAGGATAGAATATACCTCAAGGTCCAAAAAGATAAGGGTACCGCTCACGCATCTCATCCTCCCGCTCCCAGGTAGACTCTCCTGGAGAATGATGCCTCCATGCGACGCGTACCAAAGGTATCACCTGGTTCCTTAGAACCTTCTCCCGTCGATCCAGAATCTCCACGGGCTGCTCTGGATAGCTGAGAGAAGGCCCCACCTCAATCTCCGAATGGTCGAGCACATGGCTAGGGTCAGCCACGTACCGTCTCAACTGTGATACATGAAATACGTTGTGGACCCCCACAAGTGCAGGCGGCAAGTCTAGCCTGTAAGCCACGTCACCGACTCTCCCGCTGATAACGAAAGGGCCGATGAAGCGCGGGCTAAGCTTTCCGCCTCCACCAAAATGTATCGTACCACGAGTCGAAGATATCCTCAAGAAAACCTGGTCTCCGACCTAATCACAAGCAAGGTCTCAATTAATTAAATAACAAACATGATCAAAAAAATCTCAAAGAAACAACCTAAATCTAATCCTACTCTAATCCGTACCTCAAACTCCAAGGGTCTCCGGTGGCTATCGGCCCAATGCCGTTGTCTGTCCTGCGCCACGCGAAGTCTGTCCCTGATGAGCTTCATCTTCTCGGCCGTATCCACAATCATCTCTGGCCCCAGCAAAGCTCGCTCACCAACATTATCGCAGGATAAGGGTGTACGGCACCTACGCCCGTACAGAGCCTCGAAAGGTGACATCTCGATGCTGGCCTGGAAACTATTGTTATAGGTAAACTCCACCAAATGAAGATGATCCTCCCAGGAACCTCCAAAGTCCAGGACGCACGTCCGCAGCACATCCTCAAGGGTCTGAATAGTCCGCTCTGACTGTCCGTCCGTCTGGAGGTGGTATGCAGTACTAAACTTGAGCTGAGTGCCCAAGCTGGTCTGCAGACTCCTCCAAAAATGAGAAGTAAAATGGCTATCCCGATCTGAGACGATGCTGACCGGAACTCCGTGGATCCTGACTATCTGCCGCATATACATCTCCGCCAGCCTCTCTGTAGACGTACCCACTTTGAATGGCAAGAAGTAGGCCGATTTGGTCAACCTGTCCACGATGACCCAAATTGCATCTTTTTCTCCGGGGTATGCGGCAATCCTGATACGAAGTCCATCGTGATATGCTCCCATTTCCACTCGGAATGGGCAGCAGCTGCAACAATCCACCGGGCCTCTGTCTCTCCGCCTTGACCTGCTGACAGACCAAGCACCTAGCCACGAAGTGGGATACCTCCCGCTTCATTCCTGACCACCATACATGCTCCCGCAGATCTCGGTACATCTTGTTGGCACCCGGGTGTATAGAGTACTGAGATCTGTGGGCCTCCTGCATAATCTGCTCTCTGAGCTCCCCGCTAGGCACACATAACCTGGCACCGTGCCTCAGGGCACCATCCTCTGCAAGTGAAAACTCAGGATCCCCCATTCCTATATGATCTGCTCTCTGATACTCTGAAAAGCCACATCCTAAAACTGGGCCGCCTTGATCCTGTCCACCAAGTCTGACTGTATCTGCATCCCCCATAGCTGCATCTGCACTCCCGGCACGATCACCTCAATCCCAAGGCTCTCCAAGTCGGCAAGCAAATGTCGATCCATGGTCAAACACATGGCTTTCGGATACCTACTCAAGGCATCGGCAACCACGTTGGCCTTCCCTGGATGATACTGCAGTGCAATGTCGAAGTCCTTCATCAACTCCAACCATCTGCGCTGTCTCATGTTCAACTCCTTCTGAGTGAACACATACTTAAGGCTCTTGTGATCTGTGAAGATCTCCACCCTCTCACCATACAGATAATGCTTCCACAGCTTCAAAGCAAAAATCACTGCTGCCAGCTCCAGGTCGTGGGTAGGGTAATTCTTCTCATGGGGACGTAACTGCCTGGAAGCATAGGCAATTACCTTCCCGTGCTGCTGCAACACACAACCCAGCCCCTTCCTGAAGCATCACTATAAATAGTGAATCCACCTGATCCTGAAGGCAACGTCAGAATCGGAGCTGTCGTCAGCCGCTTCTTCAACTCATCAAAAGCTGCCTGACACTCCTCTGACCATTCATACTCAGCATCCTTCCGGGTCAACCGTGTCAACGGCTCTGCGATCCGAGAGAAATCCTGTACGAATCTCCGATAATACCCTGCCAGCCCCAGGAAGCTCCTGATCTCTGCAACTGAAGTCAGCGCTGCCTATGCCTCAACTGCTACAATCTTCTTGGGGTCAACTGAGATACCATCTCCTGTCACCACATGCCCCAAGAAGTCCACCCGGTCCAAGAAGAACTCACACTTGGAGAGCTTCCCGTAAAGCTGCTCCTTCCTGAGAATCTCCAGCACTATCCTCAAATGCTCCTCGTGCTCCTCCTCAGTCTTGGAATATATCAAGATATCATCAATAAATACTACTACAAACTGATCCAGATACTGATGGAACACCTTGTTCATAAGGTTCATAAATACTGCGGGTGCATTGGTTAGCCCAAATGGCATAACCAAAAACTCGAACTGCCCATACCGCGTCCTGAAGGCGGTCTTGGGAATATCCTCATCCTTCACCTTCATCTGGTGATATCCCGACCTCAGATCAATCTTGGAGAATACCCGAGCTCCGCTCAACTGGTCAAACAGATCGTCAATTCGCGGCAGTGGGTATCTGTTCTTGATCGTGAGGTTGTTGAGTGCCCTATAGTCAATACACATGCGTACTGACCCATCTTTCTTCGGTACGAACAACACTGGTGCACCCCATGGCGACGAACTCGAACGGATGAAGCCCTTGTCCTGTAGCTCATCCACCTGCTTCTTCAGCTCCACCAGCTCGCTGTTGTTCACCCGATAGACATGTTGAGAAATGGGCTCCGCTCCTGGAACCAAGTCTATCGAGAACTCAATGTCCCTGTCTGGTGGCAGTCCCGGTAACTCCTCAGAGAAAACATCTATAAACTCTACTATCAAGGGATGTGGAATCGTCTGCTCCTCGACCGAGACTCCACAGAAGACTCTGCTGCTCTGCTCTGCCTGACGTCTGGAGTACTCGAACTCTGGCTCCCCCGGCGCTCTGAAGAGAACTCTACCCCCTCTGCAATCAATGCTGGCGTGGTGCCTGCTCAACCAATCCATGCCTAGTACTATATCGTAGTTCGACAATGGCATTACGAGCAGGCTCACCTACAACTCACGCCTCCCAAAACTACTCTCCGACCCTTACAAATATCACTCACGAGGATAATACCACCCCCGGTCGTGATCTTGTAAGTCCTAGGCAATGATTCAGCTATGATACCGTGTCTAATCGCAAAAGATACCGAAATGAAGCTATGCGATGCACCAGAATCAAACAATGCAAATGTTGGGCTGGAGTCGAGAAGAATCGAACCTGCAATCAGCTCTCTAGTCACCTCAGCCTCTCCTGCTGCCATGGCGAAAGCTCGCCCCTGGTGGCCTCTCCTGGCCTGCTGCTGGTGCTGGACAAACCTCTGCTGCTGAGTCGGCAGATCTGGTCCCCGCTGCTGGCCCACTGGAGCTCTGGCTCCTCCTCCCGGGGCTGCTCGTACTATACGGCACTCCCTCATCTGGTGGTCTGCTGCACCACACAGTAGACACAGGCCCAGCTTCTTCCTGCACTCACTGGCAATATGCCCGGGCTTCCTACAGTAGACACAACTGGTAACCTGCCTCTGGCCCTGCTGGTGCTGCCTCGGCTGCTGCTGATACTGAGCTGGCCTCTGCTGAATCGGCTGAGGCTAAACTGCCTAGGCTGCTGAATCTGAAAGTGAGGCCTGTTGGCCTGGCCTCCGCTGCTGCTACTGCCCCCAGCTGGGTCTCTCCCTCTCTTGAGCCTAAGCTCAAGATCATCCTCTGCTAGCAGGGCTCCCGTCAAGATCTCCTCAAACGTAGCATCTCTGTTCCCCTTGGTTAGGGACTTGAACTCCTTGACCAGACCCTTTCGGATACTGGGCCTTCGCCGTCTCGCTCAACCCCTCAACAAACCTGCCGAGACGGCCAAACTCTCCCGCATACTCCTCTACTGAGAGGCTCCCCTGGACCAAGCTCTCAAACTGCGTCTCCAAGGCTCTGACTGCTGAATCTGGGAAGAACTTCTTCTTGAAGAAGCCCCTGAACTGCTCCCAAGTCTGCCCCGGTACCCCCACCTGGGGTCCGACTGATACCAGGTGCGAGCAAGATCTCGTATCCGGCTGCTGCCTCGATCTGAAGGTCTGCTGGAATCCTGGCCAAGCGAAAGATCTCCTCCATATGCTCGATCCACTCGTCGGCATACAGGATCCCCTCTGTCCCTATGAAGTCCCTGGGGCTCATCTTCTGAAACTGCTCGATCCCTGGTGTCCTCTGCTGCTGCACCACCGGTCGAGCTGCGGCTGTCGTGACGGCCAACTCCATGCCTCTGTCCTGCCGAGCCAACTGTCGGTCCATGAACTGCTGGAAATATGCGAACATCTGAGCTGCGTCCACATATCCTGGAGACGGTGGCGGCAAGAAAGGATCCTCTGGGATGACCGGGTCCTGCCTCCCAGTCGGTGGGTGCATACCCCCTGCTGCGACTGCCGAGGTCTCAACACGAGCTGAGGTGGCAGAAGCTGCAGTCCCCTGGCCTCGCCGTACTGGCTGAGAGGTAGCAGTCCCCTCTATAGCATTCTCATGGATGGCACGCTGCAATCGAGTCTCTACCATCCTGAAGATAGACAAACAAGAGTATCAATTTCTGAGAAAGAAGCGAAATAACAAAGGCGGACAACTATAATTCAAAGGATTAGCTGACAAAAGAATTTAGATGGCAATAAAAGGAATTTTTCTAAAGTGATTGAGTATCTTAAAATTAATGTCCTATATCCTATAGCAGGCTGCAGTGATACTCTAGTTCGAGTACCACTACACTTCTAGTCTAGACCTGCATGGGCCACCACTAAAAACGTGTCACGACCCGCACCCTAGAGTAAGGGCACGAGACGTGAATACGTCCAGCCTACGCCGCAGTGTCGGCGGTAGAATGCTGTCCTAGGTCACAACATCTAGCAATGTATATAACTAACAGTTTATGCTCCCCGAATGGGGGTGACATAGCAATAGAAACTCAATCACAACAAAGGAAGATATAGCACGATATGAACAGAACTCAAGGAAATGAAATAGATAAAACAGTAGTCTAAGATAATCCCAGTAATACAAGGTCTCAGATAAAAGATATATACAACTGATCTCCAAATAAAGAGTCTAACTAGAACATGATCCAACTAATAAAGATAATAGCCTAACTATCTAGTCTAGGCAGTCGGGGGAAGGCCCTCATCTACTGTTGGATCCTCCTGAGGGTCCAGCTCAAAGGTGTCATCTAGGGCTGTCCCGTAGTAGGTGTCCAGGCAGTCCTCCTCGTCCTCTGTAATATTTTTAACAGGTCCAGTCAGGACAGAGCGAGCACAGTACATCTCAACAGATCATAGCAGGTTAGAAAACATATAACATGCAGTAAAGTAAGATACAGGTACTGAAGAAAAATAGTATGTAAACAGGAAGAGCTGTAATAGAAATATCTACTATACATAGAGAACTAGCAGTGACTAGTGAGTCAGAGTACAATCATGAACATGTAAATGGCCTGGGATGATTCTGATAAGACACTAAGGAATAATTCTGATAAGAAACTACTGGTGTATTATTCACATGTCTACTTATACTCCCCGTACCCCCAATCAATACACAAGGATCCAGCCAGGTTATGTTATGATGCTATGTAACAGACCCCGAAGGTGATAGACCCCGAAGGTAATAGACCCCGAAGGTGATAGACCCCGAAGGTGATAGATCCCGAAGGTGATACGTAGTAGTCCCATAAATGGGATAAGGATTCTAGGAAGACTCTACGATCATAAGAGTATGTCATAAGTGATCAAAGAACCAATGAAGCATATGATATGCCATGCAAGTGAAACGCACAAACATGTAGTACCTGATGCTCCCTAAGGATAACATCTCAAAAAGGGATCCATATAGTACCAATCCGTGTGACCAACGTGACGATACAAGTAAAGTAATCTACTGCAGGAAATAATTCTAAGCAGGATATAAAATGATCAAAGAATGTACTCGCCTGTAACTGAGTGTCTGATATGAATTGTACTGTCCAAGAAGGGGTGTCTGGCTCCTAATCAGAACAGCACAAGTCACAACAAGTCCAGAATAGTATAATGGAGTCCTACTATGCATTCTACATGATTCTAGGTCAATCTAAGCCAAAGTCAACTCTTGGTCAACTCTGGTCAACCCTAGAAGTCAAACTAGGTCAACCAAGTCTAGTTGAGTCTAAACTAGGCTATTCCAACCTATACTAGCTAGCACCATGCCTAACAGGGCTAAGCAAGCCTATACTAGTTATCACAAGGCTTAGCTAAATTTAGAATATCTTAACAAGTCATAATTTCACTATACACCCATACATTAGCATCACAAAATACACTACCAAAATCTAGACTAAAGTAAACCTACATCACTAGCTAGCAAGGAATATATATATAGATATATATACACTCAAACAGTCATACACATAGACATATTGTATCCTAAATTCATAGCCTACAACAAAACTTAGGAATTAGAGAAAGAGAGAGAGAGAGCTAGTGGTGTGTGAGTATGTGGTAATAATGTGTGTGATATGCAATGATAGTGTGCAGGAATAAGACTGTGTGCATATATATACTCATGAGAACAGTGAAGGATAGGGGGAAACAATCAAGCCAAAATAGAATTCACATTAACATCAAGTTTTCCCCCCTTTTTACCTCATTCCCAGGTTAAGCTAATACTGGAAGCTCAATTCGAAGGAAGAAGGGAAGGGAAACCAATTCCTTGGTTTTACATAACCACAACCCAAAACCCAGTTTTCAGATTAACCCAATAAACTCAGATCACATTTGCAGAAAATAGCATCATGTGACAGGAATAACAAAAGAGAAGGAAATCAATTCATGTATTTAAATCTCAGTTTTTAACAAATACTTGATAGTCTCATAATCCCAGATTTAATATACTTAATAGTGAACATTCCAGGTTAAAATAGGAACTGAAATGAAGGTTGACAGGGCAAGGTAGGTAATGCAAGGATTAACATGGTAGCATGAATCAATATTGACATAAATGGAAGAAATGAAGAAATTATCAGTGCAACAAAGTGGCAGCCTAAGCCTGTTAATCATTATACTGAATTATCCTAATCATTACCCAGGTTTAAACTCAAGTTCAATTTGAAAACCATTAACAGTATTAATTTAGAAAACTGGAATGTACAGGAAATATTTGACAGTATTAGACATTACATTGATTCAATGGAAAAAAGAATAGCAAAACAATTAATCATGAATCTAAATCTTTGGAAATGTAAACACCCCTCGTGCACAACCCTACACATTATCTCGTGTCACCCATAGGCCGACACGGCGTGTCCACAGCAAGAAAACACAGAGTGACACACATACAGTGCACTGTCAGTGCACTGTCTCGTGCACACGTGCACTTGTGTGTGTGCACAACACAGGACACGAATGAATCTCGTGGTGACACACATGGGTAGCCCACCTATAGGGCTACCTCATGGGCCCACTGGCCTGTGTCCACGAAGTGTCAGGGTCGGACACGAGACCCGTGTCAGTGGGGAAAACCCACAGTGCACTGCCATAGGCCAATCCCCGTGTGGGATCAATATCTCTCTCGACACGACTTGGGGTCATGTGAGACTTGACACATGGCATGTCAGTCCATGCCCCTAGCCTCGTGTCGAGTTTCGTGTCCATACGAAACGTGTCGTGTCCGCTACAGGGCCCGATAGGCAGGGGATCCCTGTAGCAGCGCGCGGCCGTGTGCACGCGCGTGTCCACACAAACAAACTGACACAGAACGACACGAAAATAAGAACACAAGGACAGGAAACCCAAGGGTAGATCTAAAACCTATTTCCTATTCAAACAAAACTGGATAACTCGATCGACCTGCCCTCTGTGGTATATGGTCGAACACCTAGTCCAGTGTTCTGATACGTGTCCAGAATGGACACGAATCACTCGACATGGACACGAACCCAATACTGACCTTAGGGGGACACTTAGGGGTTCCTATACATGAAAACTAACTGAAGTTTCATGGAGAAATGAAGGAGATACCTCTTTGTAAAACTTCAATGGAAAAAGCCTCTTCCTAGCTCCTTGCTTGATGACCAATCAAGC
>JANAVB010032618.1:4607068-4692399 GCA_029216955.1 Iris pallida | reverse complement strand
TTTCTATTCTTGGTATTATGTCATCACCAGAGCAACATCCTGCTTAATGAATAGTGATATGTTAAGAAATGAATCAACTTTTGAACTTATAACAATTTAAAGGTTCATGAAATTAATCCTTGTGTTATGTGCAATTTGTCATGCATTGAACACAATTACTGAATGTCTTAATTTCTTCACATATTTAAGTGTTAAAGCATATGCCGATTAAGGTCATAATACTTGAATCATACATCCATCATAACGCAATAATGCAACTATTTTAGCTTAATTTTACTCAACTATTTTTTATTTTGAACTCAAGTAGTAGTGCAGGGTTAAGTTAATATTCTAGCTAGCTTGTTTGTTTGGTTACTTTTAGTACGCATTTCTGATAGTAAACATATTTGCCAAAACACTTGCATGACTACATTATTATTGATGTGAAAATATGGACGCTGCTATGTTGTCCCTTGGGTTGCCGCACCGGCCCACATCCTGGTGGCGTTCAGCCATTGGTCTCCGATCCGGAGTGAACCCATGCTAGCAAGGGGGTCGACGGCTGGCCGCCACGTGGCAACGGGCTATACGGTCACCCTCTAGTAAACTAATATCTGGTTCTCAAGAAATTATCTTAATCTGGTTGATGAACGTCACTAAAAATAATTTCTGTTCAACTTGCTCCCGTCCAAAATTGGTGACGAGTGGTTTAATGCTGTTATTACATCTTAGTTCTTACAAAATCATTT
Organism: Iris pallida; assembly: GCA_029216955.1. NCBI lineage: Eukaryota > Viridiplantae > Streptophyta > Magnoliopsida > Asparagales > Iridaceae > Iris > Iris pallida. The sequence goes on along the minus strand of JANAVB010032618.1, from coordinate 4,691,671 downwards.
AGTAGATTTACACGGTCACAAATCTTCTGACCTCAACTAGAAACTATCAATGGAAGTGACAATCAAAATTTAATCAAAGTGAAAATTTGTTGAGAATTTTGTTTGATTGCATGTACAAACAAAATTCCCTATTTCTCTTGCCTTACTCTTCTCCTACTTTAGCTCCACGTTGATTAGATTGAAAAAAGTTAGAGGCTATATAATCGACTTCGATAGTTTATGTTAGAAATATTGGATGTTGATTCATGAGATGAATAATAAAATAAATGCGGAAACGTACTTGAATCCATTGATTGGCTTAATGGATCTTGAAGTAGACGTTTCTTTATAGGGTTCGATCTTCCAACTTTCTACGACCCTTAATGACAAAGATGAATCCGAATTCTTTGTCCCTCTCTTTCTGTTGATGGGGATGCAGAAAAGAAAAAGAGAAAACATTCTCTTTGGTGGCCGTATAAGTCATGGATCATAACCATAATGAATACATATAAATGTATATGTTTTGATATTTCTAATTTGGCTCATCATCAAATTAGATTTATCTCCGGTATCTACACATTATTTCCATGACAATTATATCCTTAAACCAATTTTTCAAACAGACCACATTAATTTGGCTTAATTATTTAGATAGCCCAACACAATTAATTTTACATATGTGGCCCCTATTATTGAAAAATTCCAACAATTTTTCACTAGTCACATATGTAACCTTATAATTATGTTAATCTTAGTGAGCTCATAAATTGCTATCTTAATCCTTAGGATATTTCCGAACAATATCGTCCATTAACCATATTAATATAGGATCAAAACGACTTTTATTACATTGTAACTAAACCATCAATGGTCACATATACCAATATAGCTAAATGGCACAGATCAATCATGGACGCATAGCAAAAAAATTATACGCAATGTGATCAACACATGTCTATTTCCAACTCGTCCTCCTTAACTTTAGTGAGATCAATACTTTAACATAATAAAAACAGAATGAACTGAATTTTTCATATATCTGATCAGATAAATATCCAAAATACTTTAATACATAAATGTGTCCATAATCAAATAGCACCAAAATACATAAAATACAAACTCCCACTATATTGTCATATTTTTAATTAAGATAATATCCATATGAGCAGTATGCTCATGAAAGACCTTAGGTGATAATACTTTTGTGAGCGGATATGCTAATATGGAGTTTGTCCTAATGTGCTTTATGGACACTTTAACCATTCTGAATTTTTCCTTCACAACTAGAAACTTTATGTCAATATCCTTTGACTTATACAAGTTCATATTGTTATTGAAATACAGTACTACATGTTTATTATGACACCATAATTGAGTGGCCTTTCAACACCCTCCTGCAGGCGCAGCCTTGTGACAAAATTTTGCAACTATATTTTCTGAATGGATGCCTCATAACATGTTATAAATCTTGTTGTCATGGTAGAAGAAGTTATGAGGGACTGTTTGACACTCGTCTAAAATCTCCACTAGTCACAGGTAAACATAACGTGATGCGATCTGCTGTGTTGGCATCCAGCAAAATCGTAGTCGGAATACCTATGATATCCAAAATTATTCGATCTCCTAAATAATTTGGCTGCTACCCGATTATCCATCCCATATTTGCTTAAATATCTGCTTAATATTCCAACTATGTACGAAATATCCGGACGCATATATACTTGAGCATATATTAGACTCCCTACAACTGACCATGAAAGGAAAATCTATTAAATTTCCTTAATTCTAATGCTAATCTTAGGGCACTTGATTGAGACTGAATTTGTCTTCTTTAGCGACATGTGTCACCTGATTTGTATTAAATACTTTAATCGATATACAAAACTAGATAAATATTCCTACTCCCACTGAACATGTGATACACACAATCTTCAACAGTGTTTATCTCAAAACCAAACGAGATAATCATTTGATAAAATTTGAAGTACCTCTGACAAGAAGCGTGTTTGAGTCCATAAATAGATTATGTCAATTTGCAAACCATATTCTTTGGATCTTTCGAAACAAAGTTTTGGATTGCACCATATAAATTGTTTCATCAATGTTACCATTGAGAAACGTCGTTTTGACATTCATTTAATGTAACTCAATATCAAAATGTACAACAACTGCTAATGATTATTTTAAAAGAGTCTTTCAAAGATACCTAAGAGAAAGTCTTTTTAAAATCAATCTCTAACTTTTGAGTAAGTCACTAAGCTAGACGTACTTTATACCTCTCAACATTACCCTTCAAATCCTTCTTGATTTTAAATTTTCATTTGCAACCACTTTGCTTCGTACCTTTTGGTAATGAAACAAGTTTCTAAACTTTATTGTCTTGCATAGACTTATACTCCTTATTTATTGTATTAATCCACTTTGAAAATTGAAACTTTTCATGGCCTGATGGAAGTTCATTGGATCATCTTTCACTATTCCAAAGTCTTTCTCATGTTCCTGTAAAATATGAAAGAGTCATCTGAAATTATATTTCTTCTTTCTCTGGTGGACCATCTTAACATTACCGGTTCTTGAGGTTGTTGAGTTTGTTGCTCATGAATAATTATCTTATCTTGAATGGGGTTGCCACTACGTTGTCTTGTTAAGATATTTCAACAACGACTTGTAGAGGCAATTCGACATTGTCTTGTTGAGGCTCCGAATTTACTTCTTGATCAATGACAGGTATAGAATCCTACATATCGTCAAAAGTGATAGTAGGAATCGTAATCGATTCCTTCTCAAAGACAATAATCCTGACTTTATTTTTCCTCAAAACTCAACATCCTAAAAAAATATTATATTTCTCGTCACAAAAAATTTCCTTTGTATGGGACCGTATAATTATTAACCCATTAATCTGTCAGCATAGCCAATAAAGTAGCTGCTTATAATTTAACTTTGGTCTGTCTTCCCTTTACACATTCAATACAGAGATTAAAGTCTGTAAAGTCAAGTGAATCCAAAAATTCCATCAGACACAAGTCATTCAACTCTATTTCTAGAGATGAGACCTAATCGCTTATGTCATAATGAGACTAAAAAATTTATTATTAATTTTACGTTTAGTACCACATAACTTCACTTGCAAGGTTTCAGTATAAGATGCAATAGTTTCAAGAGAATATAGGTTATCATAAACCTTAAGGGAACCGTTATCAATAATATTTCAGTTTAAAGATAGACTAAACTTATTATTTCAAAATGAACAATGATAACCAGATTTGTCCATTAAGGAAACTGAAACTAAATTTCATCTAAAAGACGGTATAATAAAAGTGTCTATAAAATTCAAATAATAATCGGTTCCTAATAATAACCTAAAATGTCATATTGCTTTCACTTCTACCGACTTGATGTCACCCACATAGATGTATATTTTACCATCAATTGACTTTCGGTAGCTTAGACAACCTTGTCTAGAAACACTAATGTGGGTAGCAGAAACATAATCTAACCATCATTCATTTATAGGTATTGAAGCTAAATTAACCCCAAAATAGACCAAATTTAGAAATGTACTTTTTCTTATATACCATGCGTGGTATTTTTATATTCCTTCCTTATGTGTCCCGATTTTTCACAAAAGAAATAACCCTTAGTTTTGTATTGTTATTTCTTTTGAACTGGACCCTTAGCAGCTTCTGTATTCTTTTTCTTGTTGCCCTTAAAGTTTATCCTATTAGACATAGAAATTGAATTCTTATTAGCAGATATTTTAGCAACTTTAACTGTAAAGAGAACAAAACAACAAAATAAACATATTCTAATTAATAAACCAACGACTAAAATATAGTCAAACAAATTCAAATAATAGTGAACCCCATCATAAGATACCTAATACATCGTTAATATCAAGTCTTTGGACAGTAATATTAACTATAAGTGATACTCTTGGTGTAATGATCAAACGTTGACAATAATTCATGTAAAATAATAAGTCTATCTTTGGATCGAGTAATTATTCACATGTAAACCTTATAATTGTCACACATTTATCATTGCAGGTACGGGTATAATTCGGCCAAGTATTAACCTTCCTTTGGGCCAGCTAATACTCGTATGAATTTACATACACAAACATCCAACATCCCTCATAAACTACCTACGCAAGAGGGGTCACTTTGGTGACATCTTGTTTTAGTGGGTCTATTCAGAATATTAGTTAACTATTGCTAGTCATAAAAGGCACCAAAATTTAAATGTGGACTAAATTCTTATGTGATTGGATCATCACCAAGTCCTTATGCACATGTATATTACATGATTATAATTTAAATAAAATAATCATAATATATGAATCTCTTTGAATGATTTAAAGCATGAATTATTATAAATAATCATAGTAATAGCATATGTCCATATTACATCAACCGATGACAAAAAAAAGATTGTTACCAATCTTCAAGAATTTTATATACCAAAAGTATAATATGACCAGAAAATGTCAACATGTCATTAAGTTCCAAATTAAACTTGTGTATCTTGGACACAATCAAACCTTTCCTTATCCATATAGAAACTATTATGCTTAATAATTTAATACGGAAGAGATTTCTTTAAACTTACCCTTGCCAAAATCTTCCACTTTAACCATAGTTGTAAATGTAACCAAAAGAAAATAAATTCAAACTTGAGTATCAATCAGAACTTGTAATCAACAGTTGTGCGAATTGCATGGAACCAAAACATGTGATGCATAGAGAGAACTTTTATCTTTACTTATGTGCCAATCAAAGAGGGAGAACCAACATAATAAAGCAAAAAGTAAATAATATATAATTTCCGTAGAAGTAAAGAATGGTCCAGGATATCATTTCTATATCCAAATTCACAAAAAAAGGTTCCTACATTAAAAGATTAAGAATTGTGAACGCCATATTAATTAAGGGGCCAGCTATACACACCCCAACCATTTCTAAGGACACCCCACATAACTTAAATGAAAAAATAGATTCATGTTAGAAGACCAATATACCCCAAGGCTTTCTAAGAACACCCTACCACAAAAAAAATCTGCGATGAGCAAGACAAATACTGGTCGAACAGACAATGGTCTGTTCGACAAGTATTGGTCAAACATGACTTCTTCTATTCGACAAATACTGGTCGAACATGTCTTCTTCTGTTCGATAAACACTGGTCGAACAAATTCTATTCGAACATGCCATCTTCTGTTCGACACATTCTGGTCGAACGTACATACTATAGTTCGACTATCGTGGGTCGAACATTCCTCTGTTAGGTCGACAAACCAGGATCGAAACTTTCCATGAATACATCCAATTTTTTGTCAAATTTTTTTGTTTCAACAACAGTTTATGGAGTTCGAATCACAAACAGTGATTAAAAACAAAAATAGTAAAGAGTTTGAACTAATTAGGGTGTTCGATTTATGGATTGTAAAGGGTATGGAGAGAGGGAGTAGGAGGGCCGGTTAGGGTTGGAGAAGAGGGGAATCGGTGTGGGGGCGGGATGAGGTGTGGGGTGTGGGATGTGAAAAATGATAGATTATATGTTTTAAAAGGAAATGTATTTTAGTCAAGTGTTGGGGTGCCCTTAGGAATATTCATCATTTAAATTATTTTAATTGGGGTAAACTTAGAATATGGGGTGTCATTAGAAATGGTTAGGGTGTGTACAGCCGGCCCCATTAATTAAAGGCTGACTTCTTCTTTGGTACCATAACAGTTTCTTTCATCCTCATTGGTTTGATGACAGTAGAGAATAACTTAAGGCTAAGTAAGACAAAAGTGCAGGGATTGAATTAAGCTCCCCTACAATTAACCACTATAGGTTCGAGCCTCTATATATAATCCATACAGGACCTCCGTCTAAAATTTACAATCGTCACTTCAAATGGGTAACTCATTATTACTTGAACCAAGCAATATGTCAGCACACGTTTTCGGTTCCACAAGCAAGTACAAAGCACCATCTTTCTTCCCGAGAACCTGATGCTCGTCTTACTTCTAAAGAAGATAAAAGACAACTAAAGCTTTCTCCTTAAGAATTCGAAAAATTTTCAGAAAATTTCATATGAAGGGATGAAGTTCTCATTATTAGCGTGAAAGAGAATTTTTTTTTGGAAATAGCATATAAAGAAAAGTGGCACCAGTTGTACTGGCACCTAACAAAAAAAAATTAAAAACGAGACTGACGCCAGTGCAACTGGCACCGAATTTTTTTTAAGTCTGGCGCCAGTTCTACTGGAGCCAAACAAAAAAATGGGCCTTTCTGAAATGAGGGTAATTTTAAACTTTTGTAATTTGTTTTCATTTAATAATAATATTTAAATCATATTATAATTTTTGGTAATTTTCTTTATTTATTTTATATTATTTAGATGGGTGAATTGTGATTTTGGTTGTTGCTAGCTTAACCCTAGAGACTGCTTGGCTTAGAGACTAACCATGACCAAGGAGACTCGACCATGTGACTAGATTGGCTAATTACCTATTTTTAGGCTAAGGATATTTTAGTCATTGTGCATCACTTTGAATTTTATTAATTTATTAATTAAATTGCTTGTTGTGCGGTTTGATTGGTAGCTGAATTGGTGTTTTGGTAGTATAAGTGGTTTGACCTTAGCCAACCATGACTAGAAACCTAATGCCATAGTTAGACTTAAATTTTCATCATTTAGATTTAATTTAGAATTTATTAGTTATTTTTAGAATGATTTAAATGAATTTTAAGACATTTTATAGTTATCCTTTTTAAAGCCTTTTTGACTTGGGCTTTATTAGCAACTTAGGGAGCCTAGGCCCATGCACTAACCTAACCCTAATCTTCCTATACCTGGCCGGCCATAGGCAGCCCCTCCCTTTCATTGTATTGAAGTTGTAGCCTCCAAGAGAAACCCTAGTTTCCCACTCTCCTAAATTCCTAACATTTGCATCCGGAGTCCGTTTCTCCTCAAACAAAGTCCGTCGTGCTCGTAGGAAGGAGAGGATCTTGCTGGATCATTGCTAGGAAGGTGGTGGAGGCTTTTGCTTGAGGGTACTCGATCGTTGGAGCGCTCGGGAAGTCGTTTGCATTGAGATCCTTGACTCTCAATAGGTAAATCCTATTCTAGTATAGTTTTTCCTGATTTTTCTTCATGGAAGTAAGCATCTAGGTACCAATGACCTATAGAATCAATTTTGTCCAGTTTCGTATTCATTTGGTGTCCGTATCGAACACGTGTCGGTTAATATTCGTAGGTGTTTGATGAAATGTCGCTATAAATTAATTTTTTATTTTTGTTGAATCTATTTACATATTCTGGTAGCCCTATACACGAGGATCACGACCCCATAAGTTTTGAGACGAATCGAACTCGTGTCCGTGTCCAAACAGGACACGAACGTGCTACACGCCAGGCCGCGTGCGTGCCCTGCTGTTCGGGGGTAATTCCTCGATGCACATGCCACATGGTCATGTAAAAATTGACATGTAGGTGGGGGCCGTGACTAAGATCACGCTCCCAAAGTTTTGTGAAGTTTCATCGAGAAACGAGGGAGAAATCCCGTCGGCACTGATCGGCCACACGCGCGCGCGGGACAGCCGCCGCTGAAACGCCGTTCGCACGAACACGACACGATACGTGGACACGAATCAGGGTGTCCAACGTGTAGCCCTATACCTGCCCTAGCCTAGGACACGAACAAGAGACACGAGGTAGGATAAACGAGTCCCTAGACTCGATGGCACGCGTGCACGACGCTGTGCATGGGGCTGTGCACGCGCGCACACCTGCGCGCGGACACGCTCTGCGTGCGTGTCAGACACGACACTTGGCTGCACGCTAACTCGGCCAGTAGGTCGGGGATGTGTACGCCCAGGTGTACGCAAATTTTTACGAGAGTTGGATCGAAAACGAGCAAGAAATCGGTTTCGCATCGATTCGGTTCACGCGCGTATCGGGATTCCCGATACTCATTCGCTGGATACGATATGGACACGGTTTCGACCCGGGGAATACCCGAGCACGTCCCACATATCGAGACCGACGTATTTGCTAATTTTCGTGGGTTAATTTGGAGTATTATGAGTTTTGGATCGTTTTGTGAAAATGGGGTTTCTTTGAATTTGAAATTTAATATTTTTGTGATATTTTGATTACTGAGTTTTATGGCGATAATTTCTAAGTTTTTGGTCCTTGGACACTGTTTGAGACTTGTGGGAATTGACTCTCGGGCTTGATTCATATTTTCTAGCCATTTTAGGCATTTATGGAGTTTTACCTATTAGGTGTATATATATATATATATATATATATATATATATATATATATATATATATATATATATATATATATATATATATATATATATATATATATATATATATTTAATAGGTAAAATATATATATATATAAAAAAAAAAAAAAAATATATAGATATTATATATATATAGGTAAAATATATATATATATATATATATATATATATATATATATATATATATATATATATATATATATATATATAAAATATATATATATATATATATATATATATATATATATATATATATAAAATATATATATATATATATATATATATATATATATATATATATATATATATATATATATATATATATATATTAATTTCCTTATATGCCTAATTTTGAAAATATGGTTAAGTAAGGGTCGAGGCATTGATCTCAGACCTGGGAACTTACTCCAGGTTCGATGTCGACCCTCGTTGGCTTTTATACTTGGTATATACCTATATCTATATATATATATATATATATATATATGTCTATATGTATATATATATATATTATATATATTTTTTCTATCGATTGTAATATTTTGTACATGGAATATTCTCGTAGACTCATTCTAATTTGTTTTCTCAGAATTTAGACCCATAACCAGCAGCCCCCAACATCGTTCACACTCACAAACCATGTTCCCTTCATAACTTGTATATATATATATATATATATATATATATATATATATATATATATATATATATATATATATATATATATATTATTTGTGATGAATATATAAATATAGGTAATGTAATATTTGATTTTGATATGACTATAGGAAGTGTTGGGATAGATTAGGATCGTCGTAAGGAGCCTAGTTTGGTCGAATTGGCCGACAAGTTGACAAAGTTGACAAAAGTCAACTTTGGGTCAAACTTGATCCAAATCAACTCAAACGAACTCCGAATGACTTGAAAACTTGTGTGTGACCTAAAAATTAGTAAACGGACTAGTTGACTTAGTGTTGACCAGGTTTGACCAGAGTTGACCAGGTTTGACCAGAGTTGACCAAGGTTGACTTTGACCTAGAAGGACTTAGAAGCATGTAGAATTGCATTGTAGCTCTTTCTTATGATATGTTAGACCATGTTGTGACTTGTTGTTACTTTAAATAGGTTTACATCACTCCAGTTCAGTTACACATCCTCATCAGCAGCTCGGATTGTCAGGCGAGTATATTCTCTGACCGTTTCATTCTTGCTTGGACGTATTTACTTGTTATAGACTAGTTTACTTGTTGCTGTCATGATATATCACGGATTAGTACTATATGGATCTCTTCATGCGATATTATCCCCTCGGATTCATCGGATATATTGTGCTCATGTACTTTATCATGTGCATCGTCTACTCATTGTATTCGTACTTATTCATGTATACTCATGTGACATTCATGTACACTCATGATCATATGAGCCTTCATGTATAACCCAGTGTGTATGTGGACTAGCTATCCATGTGACGTACTACTTTCATGTTCAATAACATAACCTGGACAGATCCTTGTGTACTGATTGGGGCAGATGAGTATTTATTTGGTTATGTGGTCTACACCATTTTATGTATAACTCCAAACTAGATTTAAGTCATGTATAATCTAAGCCTATTTACATAACCAAATATGTGCTCTGAATCACGTAGTTAGCTCAGTTTTCTTATCTATATCATGTATATCTATTTCTACTATATCATGTTCTTCTTTTTTACAGTCTCTCTACTATATCTTTACAGCAGTTCATATATATTATTCTATAGCTTGTTTCATATTTACTTTCATGTTATGAACTGTGTGAGAGATATGTATTCGTTCCTGTCCTGATTGGATCTGTTAAAAATATTACAGATGATGAGGATTGTTGCGACACTTACTATGGAGCAGGCCTAGTTGACACAGGTGACCTGGACCCTCAGCAGGATCTAGTAGTTGCTGAGGACTTGCCATGAGTTAGATTAGACTTACATTATTACCTAGTTATGAGACATTGTCATTGTATTGAGATTTTATTTTGGTGTGGTTTACACTGGGATTATTCTTCATGTTGTGACTCTCTGTTATGATTATCTTTCTTCTATTCCATCTTAGTTATTGTGATTGAGTTGTACCATATATATATATATCATACTCCAATTGGAGCATATTCTAGATTGTGTTAGATGTTGGACCTAGGACAACGTTCTACCATCGACACTGCGGTGTAGGCTGGACGTACCCACGTCTCGCACCTTTACACCGGGTGCGGGTCGTGACAAGCTATATCACCAAGAGTTCTATTCTTCCGCTCTATAAAACCATTTTGTTGAAGAGTTCTTGGACACGAAAATTCATGACTAAAACCATTTGAATCACAAAAATTTTCAAAATTAGAATTTTTGAATTTACTACCATGATCACTTCGGATACGAGTAATCATGTAGCCTTTTTCGGTTTGGACCTTTTTAGCAAATACTTTGAAAACAGAAATTGTATCACTTTTGTTTGTAAGAAAGAAACTCATGTGAATCTTGAAAAATCATCTACAATAACAAAAGCGTAGAGTTTTTCGCGAAGACTGGCTACTCTACTAGGACCAAATAAGTCCATATGAAGTAATTGCAAAGGTCGGGTAGTGCTTACAGTGTTTATTGATTTAAAAAAAGATTTGGTAGCCTTATTCTTTTCACATTCGACACATATCGTGTCTTTCTTGAATGTGATGTCCGGCAGTCCTCTGACGAGCTTCTTGGTGGATAGTCTGGATATAGTATCCATGTTGGCATGACCAAGACGCTGATGCCATAGGAGCTTTTCATCTATAATGTAGCCTTTAAGATTATTGTCAAAGAAAATGTATCCTTCTTTTTTCATCGATAGTGTTGCGAATAGATTTGTATTTCCAGTCATATGGCATGAGCACCCACTATCGAGAATCCACTTGCTTCTAGTTGAGGAGGGAAGGTCCACCTACACCACGAGTAGATGTGACCTTTGTACCCAGATTCTTTTGGGACCTGAGAGGTTAGACTTTGGTACCCATGCATATATATTTTATCAACTAATCTTATAATCCTACATTGTGGATAAATGTGTCCATGTAGGTTACAATATGTGCATCTAGCATGTATGTTTATACTAGTAGCATGTTGACAGTGGTGTCTATAAGTAGGATGATGATAGCTACGTGCAGCAGTAGAGTGAGTATGGTAATTGTGTGTAGCAGCAAGGTAATTATAGTGACTGTGTGCAGCAGCAGGGTAGCTATAATGATTATAGTGACTATGTGTAGCAGTATAATGATAATAATGATTACTTGTGTGTGTCTTACGTGCTGCATGTGAATAGGTATACATGAAAGCATGAGTTTATTTAGCATGTGGATGAGTGTTTTTGTGATGATGTGCCTTTTTGTGTTAGTTTCGCACGTGTTTGTGACTATAAGACTAAACTTGCGATCGAATGACCTACTTGCCCAGTTTATTCTCTAATTTCTTAGAGACAACATTCAACTCATCACATTTAGCAGTAAGACCGTATATTTTACCTGTAGCAATTTTGAACTTATTTTTCTCTTCAGCAAGTTCTTTGTTTAAAGTCGTGATCTCAAGTGTTTGTTTCTCATTGATTGATTCGACATCGTGTAAACTTAATTTAAGCTTATATACCTCTTCAGTGTTTTTCGTGGGTATAGTATTTCTAACATCTTCTAGTAAACATAAAAGTCTATGGATCTCGGTTTCGTAGTCCTTGATCTTATCCTTTGCATGTTTATATTTATTGATTACCTTTTTGTGATCTTCTAGTAGATCACCAAAGGCATCATCAAGTTCATCAAAAGAGAAATCATTAAAAGAATCTTTTACCTTTTCTGAAGTTGCCATTGGACAAACATTAGCCGTGTTTTGTAGAGAGTCTTCTTCCTCATATGAATCACTAGCCTCGCTTTCATGCCAGAAGCTAGTATTGGCATACTTCCTTGTAGTTGGCTTCTTGTACGGCTTCTCTATCTGCTTCCTTTCCTTGCTAGGGGACAATCTTTCTTGACATGTCCCATCTTTTTGCATCTGAAGCTGGTGGGTTCTTCCTCATCGTCTCTTTGTTCTCTTTTTTTTGTTGAAGCATAGAAACTTTTTAAAGTTTCGAACTAATAGAGCTTGATCGTCACCTTCGGAGTCATCGTCATCGGCGTCTTCTGAGCTGGTTCTTCGGTGATGAGCTCTCAAAGCAATCTCTTTCTCTTTTGGAGCTATTTCTTCGAAGTCTTTTAGATCGAGCTCATGCGTCATCAACTTGTCCATCAATATTTCTAGTGACATTGCCGTGAGATCGTTGCCTTCGATGATCTCCGTGACTTTGGGGTTCCAAACCTTCGGTAATCATCGTAGTACTTTGTGTATCTTCTTATGGTTGGAATAATCTTTTCCAAGAGAAGATAGCAGGTTGACGATGTCGAAGAATCTGGTAAACATTTGAGTGATCGTCTAATTAGGCTTCATCTTGAAAGCCTCGTACTTCTGTGTCAGACGACTGACTTTTGATTCTTTGACTTGCGTGGTCTCTTCACGAGTCACCTCCAAAAGCTTCCATACTTCATGCGAGGTGGTGCATGTGGAGACCCTGTTGAATTCAGTCCTGTCTATGGCACAGAAAAGAACATTAATAGCCCTAGCGTCTACACTTGCATGTTTCTTCTCCTGATCAGTATACTTGTCGTAGGATTTCTCAACGAGACTTCCCTCGATAGTTATTCTGGGAGGTTTCTTATAGCCATCAGTGACTACATTCCACAGGTCAAAGTCTAGAGACTTAAGATAAAAACTCATTCTAGTCTTCCAATATGTGTAGTTGGTCCCATCAAATAGGGGTAGACTATTTGTGGATTGACCCTCATCATAGTTGGTAGAGATGGGTTGTGTGGTTGCCATGGATCACTACCAAAATAACCAACTTTAGCGACGGCCACATCCGTCGCTCATCCGTCGGTAACATAAATTACCGACGGAATAGCGACGGATATTTGATGAAAATGGCCGTCGGGAAATACGTCGTCGCTAAAATTTGTCCGTTGCTAAGCCGTCGGACAAATGATTAACCGACGGACTAGCGACTGATTACCGACGGTTGCCTTTCAATGGTTTAGCGACGGATTAGCGACTTGTTCCCGTCGGTTTACATGCCATATAATATTAAAATATCCGTCGCTAAGCCGTCGTAAATAGGTCGGTAAAAGCGTATCAGAGAGGTTCCTGATACGCAAAATCAGTCGCTATTCCGTCGCCATTCCGTCGTTAACCTCGACGTTATAGCGACGGATTAGCGACGGGTAGGGCGTCGGCCTGGTTCTGGAAAGCTTCCATATTTCCAGAACCATGTCGACGGATCATGGGTCGCTAAGCCGTCGCTAGTCCGTCGTCATCCTCGACAGATTAGCGACGGATTAGCGACCCACTATCCGTCGCTAAGTCTCTGGAAACCTACCATATTTCCAGAACCATGTCGACGGATTTGCCGTCGCTAGGTAGTCGATATTCCGTCGCTAATATTCCAGTTAGCGACGGAAGTTCCGTCGCTAGTTCGTCGCTAGCTCGTCGCTACCTGCAAATTTATTTCAACCAGTTAGCGACGGATTCGCCGTCGCTAGGTAGTCGCTAGGTGGTCGCTAACTGCAAAATATTTATATCACCCAGTTAGCGACGGATATTCCGTCGCTCGTCCGTCGGTAACTGCAAATATTTATATAACCCAGTTAGCGACGGATTTGCCGTCGCTAGTTAGTCGCTCATCGGTCGCTAAAAGATATATCCGTCGCTAGTTAGTCGCTAGTCCGTCGCTAAATGCAACATTAATTAAAAAAAATTACAGAAACATTCTATTTCCTTTTCGTAAATATTACACATATTCATAATATCCAATATCCAAACATCCATGTACGATCAACAAATATCCAAATATCCAAATTCATAATATCCAATATCAAACAGAAATATCCAAACATCTATGTACAAATATCCAAATACAAATACACAAATTCATAATATCCAAACATTCATGTACGCTTCCAAAATATCCAGAATTCAAAATCCAAAAACAGTACAAATATCCAAAAACAGTACAAATATCATTGAGATGGATCGCGTCGTCGTCTCGGCGCCGCCTCGGCTCTGCGGATGTACTATTCCACCATGTACGCCGGCACCTGGGACAACACATGCTCTGGAAGCGTGCGGAGCTGCTCTGGCGACATCAAGTCCATGAGCCCAATGAGCGCAGTATCCGGTACCAGGCGGACCTCGGCAGAACGGTCAAATGAATAACGTCTAGGGTCGGAAGGACCGGCAACCGCACTAGACGTACCGGGAGCAGACGGATCTGGACCGGGAGCAGAAGAAGGACGCGGAAGGCGCTCCAGCACATCCGACATTAGACTCCGCATTTCCGACATATCGGAGGTGAGAGTCGCAAGCTGCGCCCTCATATCGTCCGACGGGGGCGCGGGAGGAGGCGGGGGCGGTGGATATCTCGGAGTCGCGCCCTGCAACGACGCCGCCATGGAACCTACGCCGTAGATGCGCCCTTTATTAAAGCCGCCGACAGACTCTACGAACACGTCGTCGTAGCGAGCGGCCATAGAAGAGGGCGTCTGGGTGGGCGTCGTTTCGCCGACAACCTCGGCAGGGGGCTCAATCTGACTAAGGGCCTCACGATATGCAGCCTATCCAATGAATGTGTTTATACTATAAGTTTTCCTAAGTTATAATCTAAATCCTATGTTTCCCTAAGTTATAATTTGAATCCTACGTTCACTTAATTAAGTTAACAATAATTATATTTCTAATATAAATCTCATAAACGTAATTACTTACATCAGTCGCCTGGGCCCTCGCGTCGACGAAGCTCCCGTCTGCCCGCCTCTTGTGTGTATGCAGGAATACATCGTAGGCGATGACCGACTCCGGCTCTCTCCCCTCCTTTACCGCCCGTTGTGCCTGCATACGAAATATACGTCGAATTTAATTAACTACGTATATTAATAGTACCGAATTTAATAGTGAAATGAATTTGCGGTATCTCACCAAATCTGCACGCATCGCTGCGTGGGGCTTTGAACCTCCCGTATGCAGACCAGCGGCCTGTCTGCTCGCCTTCGCTTTCTCTGATTTCTCCCTGTACTGAGCAGTATTCATCTTATCCAACATCTGCTCGTAGTACTCCTCCCGGAGCCACTTCTTCCTCGAATGCGCCGTACGAACGTCGTACACCGCATCCCGTATCTTCTTCCCGGCGGCAGCTTTGTAGGCCTTGCGAATCAACTCCTCGCGATGGGGGGGGCCACCAGAACGTCGTCTGACATACAAATTAAATTATCACGTAATTAAAAAATTAGTGGATTAAAGAATAATTAATAATTAACCAAAAGATATATATATACCTTCATCTCCTCGAGCCAGACGTACTGCATGTTCTGAGGCACCTCAGAAAAATTGAGGTAGGGGCCATGGTAGTTTTCCCGGATAATTTGCCCGAGTATCCGGGCAGCATCATACGGGAAAAACCTACAAAGAAGCAAAGACTGGATTATTAACTTGAATAAATGAAACAAATTTAATAAATTAACTTAAATTTACTTACGTATCACCCGCGGGCCATAGCTCTCGTCGGTTCTCGCCTATCGGCCTCTCTGGAGGCGTCGGAGGATCCGCGGGTCTGCGGATGTACTCACCGGTAGCAGGATGAAGCTGAATCCGGGGGTACTCCGGAGCCCACCCTGCAGTAACTGATGGTGTACCCGCTGGTGCATCCGGGGGCGGAACGGATCCGCTAGCGGATGGAGTCTCAGGCCTCGATGAAGATGAAGGTAGCGCAGAGATAGATCGACGGCGGGAAGAGTCTGTGGTCGGGCTCTCCAGGTCGGGATCGGAGGACTCTATATCCGGAGAATGTAGAAGGCGACCACGACCGCTACCACCACGACCGCTACCACCACGTCCACGGCCAGTGCCGCTACCACCACGCCCACCACGGCCAGTACCGCCACCACCAGCACCACCACGGCCACGGCCACTGCCGCTACCAGCAGCACGAGTGGTAGTGACCATGACCTGTAAATAGAACACATAAATATAATTAACAATATAGAAGTATAAATGAATATAAACTGAACTAAAATATATATACCAGCAGCAGGGCGGCGAGTGCCGTCAAGACAATGAGAACTAAGAGTGCCATCTGTAAAAAGAAAATCATACAATAAGTAGATGATCGAACGACAAAAACATAAACTGAAATAAGAATGTGTCCGTCTAAACTGAATTCACTAAGTTAGTTGTAAGTGCTTCTAATATATACCGATATTTAATCTAATCATCGTTATCGTCCTCGTCCTCATCGTCATCGTCATCGTTCTCATCCTCATTCTCATCGTCGACTTCATCTATATTATCATCCTCATCGTCGACTTCATCTGTATCATCATCCTCATCCTCATCCTCATCCTCTTCTTCTTCTTCTTCTTCTTCTTCTTCTTCTTCTTCAGGCTCAATACTTGGGACAAGACGCCTCTTTCTCCCCTGGTTGACAGCTAAGTCTTGTATATCAACCTCTTCCTCCCCTCTATTTTCCTCAGCATGAGGTATATCGACATCTTCCACGTCCATGGTATCCGACTGTTGTCCCATGTATTGGGGCTTCTCGATCTGGTCCTCTTGGTATGCTGGGTCTCCAACGTTGAATGTATTTCTAGATTTAATCTTGCATACTGCCCACCAGTCAAATCGATCTCTACGACGCCTTGGGTAGCTTGTATAGTAGACTTGAACAGCCTGACTTGCTATCGCAAACGTGTCGGACCCTCTATACCTCCTGCGATGATTTATATCGACGAATCCAAATTGTTTATCGATTCTCCAACCGATATTTGGTCTCGTATCGAACCACTCACATTTGAACATCACAATATGCATATCATATGGGGCACTATATTGTAAATCTACAATCTCCCGAAGCACTCCATAATAGTCAAAGTCCGGCTCGTCGTCATAGATGGTGCCTCTTATGCAAACACCAGAATTCTTGGTATCGAAGCCGTCATTGAGAAATTCGGCATTTATAGCATGCTGAGTTGACTTAAACTTGAAGCCATTAACGACATAGCCTGACAAAGTCTTTGCATGCTTCTTCGGTCCCAATGCCAAATAACGAATGCTCTCATTTATGAGTGTTGTTTCAGGCAATAAAACCTGTAAACATGTATTGATAATTTAAATATTTTAGCTGCATATATTTTAATGGTAGCCGCATAACATATTATCTCAGTTACTTACGTATTTACGAAACCAGGACGGAAAGGTACAATCAACCTCTCTTTGAAGTCCCTCATCTGTAATATATGGTGTCCTCATTTTGACTTCACCTCTAAATACACTGTTAGAGAGAATAAAAATAAGTGTAGTCACTTAATTCACCAAATTAGAGATTATAACGAGGCGTAGTCACTTACTTCTCCAAATCTCTCACTTCTTGTATGTCACAATTTAACAAGACATATCGGTGAGCGGTATCATACTCATCGTCGATCAACCACCGTTTCTTACTAGCCCCAATAGGCTTGCCCCTTAAATTGAATATACCTCCATCCTCAACGTCTTCTTCATTCCTTTGAGGTCTATTTCGATTTGTCTCGACATGAGTATCGAAATAAATAGAGCAAAAATTTGACACCTCCTCGATAAGATATGATTCGCATATCAAAGCCTCTATATGAGCCTTGTTGCCAACTTTCTTCTTTAGATGGTGTAGGTACCTAAAGAGACAAATTATCTTGAGAATTAACAATGAATTATAAAATCCACTTAAATTTCACTTAAATTATATCGATTTTTATTTACCTTTCAAAGGGGTACATCCATCGATAATGAACAGATGCACCGACACGGGCTTCGTATGCTAGATGAATCGGTAGATGCTCCATGCTGTCGAAAAAGCCCGGTGGAAATATTTTCTCTAACTTGCAGATTGTTAAGACAATCGTCTCCTCAAGTTGTACCATATGTTGCACCGTCAGCTTAGTTGAACAGATATCCCTGAAGAATGTAGACAGCTCGGCCAACGGAACCCATACAGCAGAAGGCAACAACTCTCTCAAAGCAATGGGCAGTAATCTTTCCATAAACACGTGGCAGTCGTGACTCTTCATTCCCGTTAGCTTGCGTTCATTGAGATCAACGCATCTAGACAAATTCGAAACATAGCCGTCGGGAAATCTTAAATTAGATATCCACTTGCAGATTATTAATCTATCTTCCTTGCTCAATGTGTATGGCGCTATAGGCTTACTTAATTGTCCACCAGCACCCCTTTGTATCAAGTTCAGATGAGGACGCTTGCATATCTCGGCTATGTCTTGTCTTGCTTTTAGATTGTCCTTCGTCTTTCCTTTAATATCCATGACGGTATTGAAGACATTATCGAACACGTTCTTTTCGATATGCATGACATCAAGATTATGCCTTATAAGATTATCTTTCCAATAAGGCAAGTCCCAGAAGATACTCCGTTTGGTCCAGTTATGGCTTTGTCCGAACCCCTCGACACGATGGTTCGATGGATCTTCCATTGCGGTGGGCAATTCCTTTACAGCTTCCCAAATATCGTATCCCGAAAATCTGGCAGGAGGTTGAGAAAATTCTTGTTTTCCATATCTGAACGCGTCCTTATTCTTTCTCCAAGGATGGGTCGCGGGCAGAAATTGACGGTGACAGTCAAAGAAAGAAGTTTTTCCTCCATGCCTAAGGCGGAACGCCTTACTATTTTCCATGCATATCGGACAAGACATGTTGCCGTGCGTACTCCATCCCGACAGCATACCGTATGCTGGAAAATCATTGATTGTCCACATGAGTGAAGCTCTCATCTGAAAGTTCTGTTTCCTGGAAATATCATAGGTCGTGACGCCGATCTCCCACAGCTGTTTCAGCTCATCCACCAACGGCTGTAAATATATATCGATGTTCTTCGTCGGATTTTTAGGACCGGGTATGATAGCTGTCAGAAACATATAAGGAGTCTTCATACACATCCATGGTGGCAGATTGTAAGGGGTAAGAATGACCGGCCAGCATGAGTACTGAGATCCCGACTGTCCGAAAGGGGCGAAGCCATCAGCACATAGCGCCAGGCGTACATTTCTAGGCTCTGCAGCAAAATCTGGATGACACAAATCAAAATGTTTCCATGCCTCTCCATCCGAAGGATGTGACAATTCTCCTTCGTCCTTTATGCGTTCTTCGCTGTGCCACGTCATGTGTTCTGCTGTATTTAAAGACATATACATCCTCTGCAAGCGCTTCGTGATCGACAAGTAATGCATATACTTGTAAGGACGTCGTTTTCTAGTCGACTTTCCTTTTCCCTGTACTGGCTTGTAACGATCCGTATTACAGAAGCTGCAACTTTCTGATACGCAATTCTCTTTGTAGTACAACATGCATCCGTTGCGACAACAATCTATCTTCTCGTACCCCAGTCCCAGTTGTCGGACCATCATCTTTGACTTGTAGAAGTTTTTTGGTAGCTCTTTTGATTCCTTCGGTAACACCTCCTTGATTACTTCTGTGATCCGATTATAGCAAGCTTGTGGCAAGTTAAAATCAGACTTTATGTTCAACAACCGTATCGTCACTGACAGTGCGGAATGAGTCTCACAACCAGGATATAGAGAAGTATCTGCGTCCTGAAACATGTCATAGAACTCCTTCGCCTCGGGATTAGGATCCTCC
Source organism: Iris pallida (assembly GCA_029216955.1). Lineage (NCBI taxonomy): Eukaryota > Viridiplantae > Streptophyta > Magnoliopsida > Asparagales > Iridaceae > Iris > Iris pallida. Next base: position 4,671,627 of record JANAVB010032618.1, on the reverse strand, counting down.
GGATCAAAATTAGGCCCTGCCGCATCATACACCATATCTCGTGCAAGGTTCTGCAGATCTCCATAATCAACAGAGCATCCGTGGTCTTCGATGACATCCATTGCAGCATTATCATCAAAAGCATAAGTAGCAGCTTCCGCAGCCTGTCTTTCCGAATATAGTTCACCTTGCGATGACCACAGGCCGTAATTACGTACGAAACCCTTACGGGTCAAATGATCTCTCACAGTCACCACTTCTTCGTAACGTCTATTGTGACATTTAACACATGGACACTTAATTTTGTTACCGTCCATGTACTGAGCTTTGCTCATTGCATAATTAAGAAATACTTCCACGCCTGCCTGAAAATCGTCACTCACACCAATTCTACTCTCGTGTTGCCGTTTGTACATCCATGTACGATCAACAAAATAACGACTCATCCTCAATTTAGATGTGAAAATCTGTATCGTAAGACAAACTAAACATAAGAATAGCCCGATACCGATACTCATAAATTTGGATTAGGGTTAGGATGTTAGATATAAGTGAACTAGGTGATGTAGAGTACAATATAGGGAACTGTGAATGGACTGAAAGTTGCACATGAGAAGGTTCAATGAAGGGCCCATAAATGGGTTCACATGATAAGTTAGTAAGAATCCACATCACTATACATACTCCCCCGTCTCAGGAGTGTGTCTGGCTCCTATTTAGAACAGCACAGGTCACAACATGTCCAGAATAGCAAAACAGAGCTCTACAATGTATATCGGTATCGGACTATTCCTACGAGTATTGGTATCGGCGATATTAATACTCGTGTGAATAGGAGATTGCAATATAAGTATAAGCTATCTAGCTAACATGTATACTTGCATTTACATTGTATCATAACTTGTATCTAGTTACCTTGCTAATCATGTATATACTCTTAACATATATGTGAAGACACTATACTAACATGTATTTAAATCAAGGTTCAAAGTATCGGTATCGGAATCGGTATCGGACTATATATTCCTACGAGTATTGGCATCGGCGATATCAATACTCGTGTGAATAGGAGATTGCAATATAAGTCTAAGCTATATAGCTAACATGTATACTTGCATTTACATTGTATCATAACTTGTATCTAGTTACCTTGCTAATCATGTATATACTCATAACATATATGTGAAGACACTATACTAACATGTATTTAAATCAAGGTTCAAAGTATCGGTATCGGAAACGGTATCGGACTATATATTCCTACGAGTATTGGCATCGGCGATATCAATACTCGTGTGAATAGGAGATTGCAATATAAGTCTAAGCTATCTAGCTAACATGTATACTTGCATTTACATTGTATCATAACTTGTATCTAGTTACCTTGCTAATCATGTATATACTCTTAACATATATGTGAAGATACTATACTAACATGTATTTAAATCAAGGTTCAAAGTATCGGTATCAGAATCGGTATCGGACTATATATTTCGACGAGTATTGGCATCGGCGATATCAATACTCGTGTGAATAGGAGATTGCAATATAAGTCTAAGCTATCTAGCTAACATGTATACTTGCATTTACATTGTATCATAACTTGTATCTAGTTACCTTGCAATATAAGTCTAAGCAATCTAGTATTGGTATCGGCGATATCGGTAGTATCGGCGGTATCGGATCGAAGTATCGGATTTTTTTGGTATTGGAAAACAAATAATTATTAATAAATTATTTACATTTAAAAACATATAATTTATACATTTAGGCATAATTTTAAGTGTTTTAAGTATTATTTCTTAGTAGTTTTGAAATTAAATGAAATTAAATTAAATGAAATAGTATTATTTCTTAGGATCGGGACATGCCAAACCGTATCCGTATCGGGGAATGCAACCCATTCCCCACCCCCCCGACCCCCCTGCCCCCATTCAACACCCCCCCCGACCCCCCTGCCCTCTCCATTACCCACCCCCCCGACCCCCCTGCCCTCTCCATTACCCACCCCCCCCGACCCCCCTGCCCCCATTCCCCACCCCCCCCGACCCCCCTGCCCTCTCCACCCCCCACCCCCCCGCCCCCCGACCCCCCTGCCCCCATTCCCGACCCCCCCCGACCCCCTGCCCCCATTCCCCACCCCCCCGACCCCCCGACCCTCATTCCCCACCCCCCCACCCCCTGCCCCCATTCCCCACACCCCCCCGACCCCCTGACCCCATTCACCACCCCCCCCGCCCTCTCCACCCCCCGCGAAGCCGACCCCCCCCCACTCCCCCCCCGGCCCCAAAACCCAAAATTAGAGAAAGAGAGAGAGAGAGAGAGAGAGAGAGAGAGAGAGAGAGATACCTGGTAGAGAGAGAGAGAGCCGCGAGAGAGAGAGAGAGAGCCGCGCGCAGAGAGAGAGAGAGCCACGAGAGAGAGAGAGAGTTTTGGGGGGAATGAAAAATTCCCCCCCGTCGGTTCAATTTAAGTTAGGGCACAGAACCTAGCGACGGAATAGCGACGAAATAAATTAGTCGCTAAACCGTCGCCAATTAAAAGGTGTTTTCCGACGGATATATCCGTCGCCAGTTAGTCGCTAAAGTTCCCGCCAATGTTTTAAAGATTTTGCCGCCAACATTTGCGACGAATAAGCGACAAAAAAGAATTCGTCGCTAACGTTCGTCGACTTAGCGACGGAAACCCGACAAATTTTTACATTTAAAATTGGAAAAAATTATGTTATGTTGTCTGTCGCTAATCCGTCGCTAAGATGTCAGAAACTGGTCGCTATTAGCGACGAAATCCGTCCGTCGCTAAACTTCCGTCGGTAAAGTGGGGTATTTTAGTAGTGGATCAACTCTAGGATGTAGACCCTGTATCAAGAGAACAGAGCTCTGATACCAATTAAAGTACGTGTAGGCAACTCTGGAGGGGGGGTAAATAATAAGAGTATAATTGCAGAAATTAAATAATCAGAGTATAATTGTGGAAATTAAATAAAGATCAGAAAGCATACGCAGAAACAATAATTTTTAACCTGGTTTTCCTCGTGGAGGACTAATCCAGGCCTGAAAACTCTAGCTCATGATTGAAATCCACTATTTGTGAAATAGTTTTACAACCACGTGTGTAAGCCCCCTGAAATTTCCGAATTATTTTTCGAATTTCCTAATGAATTATTTTCAATAATTCATTTCTATATAATTAATTTTTGATCATTAAATGCTCTTTACCGTGACTTGGAATTCTAGAGCATCAGGGATATCAGTCTCTGGAAACTTCCTTCTTGGAGTTTGTAGTAGACGAGATTATTTTCACATTGATATTTCGTGTCCCACTCGAACTTGTTCTCTTGTACTCTTTTTGCTTTGCGCAAGTTTGGGTCAATTTAGACCATTTAATTATTAATTGAATTCCCACTCTTTTCCTTGATCATCATATGCACGTTACCGTGACTTTTAATTTAGGAGCACCAGACCTGTCATTTTCTCGAAACCAACTTGTCATGCATGATCTACTCGAGATGCTCTTCACCTATAACCTTCGTGTCCCACTCAGACACTCCATTTTGTGCTCCATTTCCTTCGCACAACTTTCGGGTCAATGTAGGCCGATTAATTATCTACCGTAAAACCTGATTTAATTCTAATTTAATTTTCGGACCCGACATCGACCCAACCTAGTCGATCCCAAATATGGACATGGCCCACATGAAGCCTACTACCCGCCTGACACTTGTGTCCCATTTATTAGAGCCCCCACATGCTACTTATTTACCCATGATTATAAATACCTAAAAATAATCTATTTATTGCACCTAGTCCATTTTGGCCCAACCCGGCTCCACTGAACGCAACCCCAGCTCCATGTTACCCTCCATCATGACTACCCATATACCCTATTGATATTTTTCCTCTACTCTAAATATCTCTTTACATGGAAATATCTATTTCTCTATCTATTATATATATATATATATATATATATATATATATATATATATATATATATATATATATACATATATATAATATATCTCTCTCTCTCTCTTCATTTAAATAATCCTCCCTCTATCCTCACATCACTCCCCTCTCCCATCAGGAACACACCCCCCATGTGTGCCGACACCCCCTTTCTCTCTCTATATTTTCTCTCATATTCTCACTCTCCCCCTCTCATTATTTACTTACACACACACACACACATTTAAATCTCTCTCTCTCCCTCCTTGTTACACACCAACACACACACCACCCTCCCCTCTCAGTAGCAGGCCCATGGCCGACTCCCAATCCGAGCTCTTCCTTTCTCCTTCCGAGCCCACCCTCGTCCATTTCCGGCACCGCCATCACCATTTCCGGCGCCACCATCACCATCATCTACTCACAACCACCATCACCACCCTCACCATCATCAAACTGCCGCCTCCACCACTACCCGAGCGCCGCAACCACTGGCTCGCCGCCCTGCCGTACGCCACCGCGAGCAGCAGCGGCAGCAGCCACAGCTGCGGCAAGCAGTCGAGCAAGGCACAACAGTGGCCGCGGCCGACCGCCGCCGTGCGCCGCCGTGGCCGACCGTCGTACGGTCCCCTTTGGCCCCCTCGGCCGGGCGCACCCTCCGACGACCACCCCCTGACGTTCATCGTCCTCTCCGACGCGTTTAATAGCCGATTCGTGCGTTTTGCACGGAATCACGTCGACGTGCGCGCGGACGAGTTTCAGAATTTGCGTTTCATCGCAGCAACTTCGTGCACATTTTCCGAGAAAGTCGACCGTTGGATCGGCAATTTCTTCGCTCCGTCGCAATCTCGGTATATACCCCTTCGCCTGTGTCAAATTTTGCCCGTTAATTTCGTCGTTTGATACATCAAAACCGGCCACCAAGTTGACGTTTTAATTGTACCATTTTTGGACAGTTTTGCAATGCCAACTTCGCGGGTTGGTATCTTCATCGTCGCAGCTCCGTTTTGTGCGCCACCAATTCCGGTGCACAGCTGGTGTAACCCTCTTCCTGCCCCCTTTAGATTCTATTTCAGTTTGAGCTTGTTAGGTCGATCGAATTCGACGTCAAAGTTGGCCGTTCGAATTCTTAGTATTGCACTTGTTAAATTCCGATTTTTAACCCGGGACTCCGAATTCAATTTTTGACACCACCAGTAGAATCGTGGCGTCATTTTGGCACGTTTTCATATAAAGTTTGTTAGATTTGGAGAACGTGGGCCCTGGCACGTATTTCGGTGCAAAGCGGGTCCCACTTTCTGAGTCAACGGGTCACTTTGAGATCGGCTCATCGAAATCCAATTCCGGATATACTGTTGAGTCCGTATCGTCATTCTGGACTCGTTGACATATAATTTGCTAGGTTTTAATGGACATTGGTTCTGGCACGCATTTCGGTGCAAATCAGATACTAATATTCGGATCAACGGGTCATTTGGAGATCGGCTCATCGGAATCCAATTCCGGATATACCGTTGAGTTCGTATCATCATTCTGGACTCGTTGACATATAGTTTGCTGAGTTTTGAGGACATTGGCTCCGATACGCTTTCCGTGCAATTCGGAATTTCAATGTCCTGGTCAACGGACCAATTTGAGATCGGGTCAACGGAATCCAATTTCGGATATACCGTTGGGTTAGTATCGTCATTCTGGATTCATGGACATATAGTTTGTTAGGTTTAGTGCACTTTTGTTTCGGCACATTTTTCGGTGCAAGGCGGGTCCGGCACGGACACCGTTTTGACCCGAAATTACCTTTTTGCCCCTGTGTCCAATTTTGACTTATGGATAGGCTATCCTAGCTGATTTGACCATTCTGGACACGTTGGTGATGTTAGTTTCATCATCCGACAACATCTGTAGATTTTTTCCCTTTTTGTGTCACCCTATTATTATAATATTTTCTTCTTTTGGTTATTTTAGAGACCCGTCAATTTCAGTGATTTCTAAATTACTGAAATTCATAAGTTGACCTTGTAGATGTTTATAGAGACTAGCTTGACCTTTATTGACCATGGTTGACTACTTTGACTAGACGTCGAAGTAGTGTCAACATTTGACCTAGGTTTGATTAGATTTGACCAACGTTGACTTTTTGACCAAAGTCAACTGTAGGTCAACCATTGACCTACTTAACCTAGATTAGACTTAGAGTTGATCGGAGTTGACCAGTACGTCAACCTTGACCCAGTTTGTCTTCGTTTGACCTAGATGTTTAGTATGTCTTTTGACCCTAATCAGCTCTTGTATTATTTCATCTTTAGGTCTATGGCATCACTCTGAGCATCGACCCCATTTGACAGCTCAGGACCGCAGGCGAGTACATTCACTAATAGTTTTCATTGTCTTGATATCTGCTATATCCGATTCAGTCGTAGTGTCTTACTTGATTCTTAGTCACGATAGTTCAGGGACTAGTATTATCGGATTTCTGTCATGAGATGTCATTCCTGGATTTCTTGGGATACTGGTACTTGCTTGGTCTTGATTCTTGTACTTGTATTGACGCTGATTCCTGAAGAGGACTTGCTCCCCTCTTAGGGAATCCCGCGTCATGACGTGCTATGTCCGGATCCGTATACTATTCAGGGAATGGGGAATTTTATAGATAGTGTGATCAATGCCCACCTTGAGTTACTACTTGTATCATAGCTATACCCTCACCTCACGATGGGTATAGCCTGACCTGTGCTACTACTTTCTCCATAGCTTACCATCCCGGCCGGACCGAGTCCACGCACTTGTAGCCGGTCGGCTGGAAGCCTGATTCTTGACCCATACCGATCACATTATGCTATAATATTCGAGGCACATTTTATATTTATTTATCTTATCATATATCCTGCTCTGTCCTATATTTAGTACTTTCTCACCATGCTATGATATTCAGTTACTCACATGTTTTACATGCCTTTATGTTATACCTTGATTGGAGACTAAGTTCTGCTCGGGAGAAGGGTTACAACCCCGGTCCTTGTTTGGTTTAAGGGTTGTAACTCAACTTCCGAACGGTTCCCAAGTCTTCATATATTTTTGTCTTGTAGTTCATTATACTGTCTCTTATAGAATTTGTCAATTCACATGAAACTGTTGTTAGTGTTTGTACTTGCTCATTTTCCTAACAGGATACCGTTGATAATATTTTAGGAGTTGTTATACCATTAGTGGACTTCATGATGTTGATAGCTGAGGCGGATCTTACTATTCTTCTATGTGAGTTGCCTGGTAGTTATCCTTAGTTCGTCTTGTTTTTCCCTTCTTTATTTTCTGTCTTATGTTTTCTTCTAGTAGTTTCTAGTTGTTCTTCTGCTTTAGTTATCTTCTTGTCTTATCATCCTTAGCTGTTGTGATGTGACTAGAGTATATTTATAGTTATAGGCCTTCTAGACGTAGTGTATATTTATTGGGTACTAGACAGCGTTCTACCGCCGATACTGCGGCGTAGGCTGGGCGTCGTCTACGTATTCGTACCCGTATATCCGGGTGTAGGTCGTGACAACGTGCCTTTACACAGAAGAACACGCCAACTTCTTGAAAGATGGCTGAAGCAAAACTTGGAATTGTCCAAGTAACTTCTTGAAGACTCTTGCACAAAACTTCTAATTGACTCGCACCGAGTACCTTGTAGGCTTGGGAAGTTTTGTGGCTAGTAGATGAAAAGATTATGGCTCTTTAGGATGTATAGGCTATAAGAGAGAAGAGATGAGAAGATTGGATGAATTGAAATGAGTGAAAAGGGTGCCTATATATACTAGTCCTGGAAGGCAGAGTTCGGCCAAAACTCTGTCCAAAATTCAAAAATTATAGCCGTTGGACAACTTGCAATGAGAAATCCCTAAAAATTAGCTCCTGGAAATTAAGAGACAGAGTTCGGCCCGAACTCTGTGTGGGGGCAGAGTTCGGCCCGAACTCTGCCTCCTAGGAGACAGAATGCTCATTGGGTTAAATGAGCTTTAGCAGTTTGGCTTTTTGTTTGTGGGGCTTTTTGATTATCTAGTCTAAGGTTGAGGTACTCAGTGGACTCAACGTACAATAGCCTAGACTCAAATAAAATATAAAAATATAGACTTTCGATGATAAGTTCCAGCAGTATTCGTCGAGCAGTCGTCGATGATGATTGTATGACTCGATATGTGTTAGTCATCTAATTTGTAGCTTTGATGACAATTTATGTGTCGAGTTGGATCATGTCAGATATCAATTTGTTAATTATCAATATTACGTTGACTGCGATCCAGTTTGAGTCAACACTTTGATGCATATGCAAGTCTTAAGAGTATGTTTTTAGAATTATTGAGTCAAATTCTGGTAACAGTTGTTTTTTAAAGACTACTGAAAACAATCGCTTTCAAAGAATTTTTATTTGTTTCAAAGCTTGTATTGACGATTTTTTGAGTGGTTGTTTACCAATTATTAGTACTAATGCTACCTTTTTGTCATCTAAATATCAAGGTATATTATTTATTGCTTATGCTCATGATCCGAACTATAAACTTTATCCAATTGCTTATGCTGTTGCGGAAAGGGAGAACACAGAATCGTGGAGTTGGTTTTTAACTAGTTTGAGAATATATTTTAAACTATTTTTTAATGAATAGAATAAAATTTCTTTTATATCAGATAAACAAAAGGGTTTGCTTCAAGCCATGCGTTTAATCTTTCCAGAATCATGCCATTTCTTTTGTATTCAGCATTTTAAACAGAATTTGAAATCGGTTACAAAGATTAAAAAGTTTTATCAAATGCTTGACTCTCTTGCAAGATCCTACAACAAACCAGACGCTTATTCATGGTTTAAAATAAATAAAGCCGAAAACATGGACATGTTTAATTAGCTTGTTGGATTAAATGAAGAAACACATAATTTTTTACATTGGATTACTGTATATTCTCCTGTTCCTAGATTAGATATTAACACTTCTAATCTTGCAGAATGTTTCAATAACTGGGTTAAGAAATTACGTGATAAACCGATAACAATACTACTTGACGGCATTAGAGCTAATTAAGATTATATCTCTACAAGAGAAGAACAGACAATTTGCTCAAAATCTTGAAACAGAGTATTATCCAAGAATATTATAAACAATTGCTCGAATAAATAGAGAAAAACACTACTGCATATGTTGCATATTGAAGGTTACACGTTTGAAATATTAGATCGTGCAACAAATAGAACATATGTAGTACACTTAGATAAAGGTTATTGTTCATGCTTACGGTGGTATCATACGTATATTCCATGTGTGCATGCCTGTTATGCGTGTAAGTCTTCCAATTATAGTATCATAAATTATTATTGTAACCTATTTTCTACTAACACGTTGAAATGTGTATACGAGCCGCATCTGGAACCAATTCCACTGCCGTACGATCTTGAAAGTGCTTTGGTTAGAGGACAAATTGGAGTACCAGATGTAAGACACAAAGCTGGACGGCCAAAGAAGAACCGCATGAAATCGAATGATGAATCGACAAGAGATTTACGTTGCAGTAATTGCAATGGACTTGGTCACAACAGAAGAAAATGTACTAATCAGCCATCAAGTCGGTCATGATAGATTTATATTGCAATTGTGTAATATTTATAGTACCATTCAAATTGTAATATTATATCGTACTAGTCAACATATTATTTTCAATATGTTACATTACAACACCAACAACATAATGATCTATAACCACTACCACGATCACTTCTAACCCACCTAGCGTAATCTCTTTGTCTATTTGGTCTAAGATTTAGAGGATCAAACCGATTTGGATTTGGACCCCAATCCGAATCAATTTTCTCTTGGGTTGGCATTGTAGCTGCTGGAGCTGAAAAAAACGTTGCATGCTCCGATAGGCCTCTAAACCAATATGTAGCTGTTGGAGTTGACACTGGACCGGCCTGGGAGATACTCTCTCCACCAGCATAGTAGGAAGTCCCCTCTCCATACTGATAGGAAGTCCCTTCTCCAACATAGTATGAAGTTCCCTCTCCAAACTGGTAGGTAGTCCTTTCACCATACTGGTAGGAAGGGACCTCCTCTCCATACTGGTATATGGGGTCATGATCCTCGTGTATAGGGCTACCAGAATATGTAAATAAATTCAACAGAAAATCAGAAATTAATTCATTGCGACATTTCATCAAACACCTACGAATATTAGCCGACACGTGTCCGATACGGACACCAAATGGATATGAAACTGGACGAAATTGATCCTATAGGTCATGGGTACCTAGATGCTTACTATCATGAAGAAAAATCAGGAAAAAATATACTAGAATATGATTTACCTATTGAGAGTCAAGGATCTCAATGCAAAGGACTCCCCGAGCACTCCAACGATCGAGTACCCTCGAGCAAAAGCCTCCACCACCTTGCTAGCAATGCTCCAGCAAGATCCTCTCCTTCCTACGAGCACGACGGACTTCGTTTGAGGAGAAACGGACTCCGGATGCAAAAGTTAGAAATTTGAGAGAGTGGGAAATTAGGGTTTCTCTTGGAGGCTACAATTTCAATACAATGAAGGGGTGGGGCTGCCTATGGCCGGCCAAGTATAGGGGGATTAGGGTTAGGTTAGTGTATGGGCCTAGGCTCCCTAAGTTGCTAATAAAGCCCAAGTCAAAAAGGCTAACTATAAAGTGACTTAAAATTCATTTAAATCATTCTAAAAATAACTAATAAATTCTAAATTAAATCTAAATGATGAAAATTTAAGTCTAGCTATGGCATTTGGTTTCTAGTAATGGTTGGCTAAGGTCAAACCACTTGTACTACCAAAATACCAATTCAGCTACCAATCAAACCGCACAACAAGCAATTTAATTAATAAATTAATAAAATTCAAAGTGATGCACAATGACTAAAATACCCTTAGCCTAAAAATAGGTAATTAGCCAATCTAGTCACATGGTCGAGTCTCCTTGGTCATGGTTAGTCTCTAAGTCAAGTAGTCTCTAGGGTTAAGCTAGCAACAACCAAAATCACAATTAACCCATCTAAATAATATAAAATAAATAAAGAAATCATCAAAAATCATAATATGATTTAAATATTATTATTAAATGATAAAAATTACAAAAGTTCAAAATTATTCTCATTTCAGAAAAGTGGTGGTTACATGGCTAGAGTTATGCTAAATCAATTCTCACTTCCGAAATACTTTTGAGCATAAGCTGTCAGCACAGTGTGCCATGTTTTGAATAGGGTATTGATTCGACCTATTTCGAAGAAGACACCCTACAAGCTTTGGTTTGGTAGGACTCCTAATGTTTCTTATTTTAGAGTGTTCGGTTGTCGCTGTTTTATCCTGAATACCAAAGACAACTTAGGCAAATTTGATGCCAAAGCTGACGAAGGTATTCTTCTTCGTTATGCGGCCAAGAGTAAGGGATATAGAGTGTTCAACAAACGCTCTATGATTGTTGAATAGTCAACTAATGTAACTTTTGATGAGGATAATAGTACAGCTGTTATTCCCAACGACGATAATGAACCATCTACTTCGAAATTAATAAATGCAACGTCTGAAACCAGCTCTCCAAAGGAACTACCAAAGAAGTTCCAATTCACTCCCTCTTATCCAAAGGACTTGGTAATAGGTGAAATATCAAAAGAGGATGAGTTCGAGATGAGTATGATGGGGGAGCTCAACTACTTCCTTGGATTGCAAATCAAACAACTCCCGTAAGGCGTCTTCATCAGTCAATCGAAATATGTCAAGGACATGCTGAAGAAGTTTGAGCTTGACAACATTAAACCAATCAGCACCCCTATGTCTACAACCACAAAGCTGAAACCTGATGAAAGTGGTAAACCGGTCGATCAACGTAAGTATCGAGGTATGATTGATAGTTTATTATATTTAACTGCTAGTCGCCCCGATATTATGTTCAGTATTTGCTTATGTGCTAGATACCAAGCCAATCCTAAGGAAACACACATGACCGCAGTTAAGCGTATCTTTAGATACCTTAAAGGAACTATTACGGTAGGCTTGTGGTATCCCAAAATTACTTTATTTGATTTAATCGGATATTCTGATGCGGATTTTGCGGGATGCAAAGTCGACCGTAAAAGTACCAACGGCACATGTTATTTGCTAGAAAAGGCATTAGTCTCATGGTTTAGCAAGAAGCAGAACTCTGTCGCACTATCCACAACAGAAGTTGAATACATCGCAGCTGGTCGTTGTTGTGCACAGATTTTGTGGATGCGACAAACCCTTGAAGACTACAACTTATGTTTCAAGCATATACCTATTTTTTGTGATAACACTAGTGCCATTAATTTGACCAAGAACCCTGTTTGTCACTCACGCACTAAACACATAAAGATTAGACATCACTTTTTGTGTGATCATCAATAACAAGACACGATTAATTTAGAATTCATAGACACTGAACATCAGCTAGCAGACTTTTTTACCAAACCTCTGGCCGAAGAGCGCTTCAACTTTCTTTATCGTGAATTAGAAATTTTGGATGAAACGGTCATAAAATAAATTGGCCTGAGTAAATAAAGATTATGAGATATATCTTTATGGTGACCTTGCTATGGGTACAAGCCGAAAGGCCTTTCTGACAACAAGGCGTAAAAGTCTAAGCGACAGGGTGCACTAGTCTTTGGACTACCGCTAGCGGAGATTCGGCCCCTATAACTAACCCATGGCAGTTTCATCATAATTATTGTTGTCTTAAATCCTTATTTATTATATGGTTGCATTTCATTTATGACTTAGTTAATTCAAACTTTCAAAATTCCATTCATTTTCAACCAATATATAGCCATTTTCAACCTTCCTATATTCTGTGCCCATGGAGGCAGAGTTCGGGCCGAACTCTGCCCCACACAGAGTTCGGGCAGAACTCCGTGTCCTTGGTCACATAACCTTCCCTGATGCTCAGCCACCCATTGATTTGATCCGACGGTCCAGATTTAACCCGCTTGGCTGCTCCTAAACTCCTTAAACCTGAGAAACAACCCTCTCTCTTCTCTTTATTCTTCTTCCACCTTCCTCCAAACACAAATTTCTCAAACCCTAATCCTAAAAACTCCACTTTTAGGGCTCTTTTTTTTCCCAAACTCAAGATTTTAAACTTTTGGGGAGATCTCTTCCATATTTTCTCAACTTTGTGAGGTATAATTTCATATTCCTTTCTATTTCCTTTTCAATTATTTCAAATTCTCCATGGCTCCAAGACTTTTTAGAAGAGGCCAGCCACCAGGGGCCACCCCAATCCCCCCGGGGCCAGCCATCCCGCATCCAGCCCCTCCCCCCCGCTGCCCGCCCCCTCCTACCACCCCCACCCCACCACCGCCAGCACCCCCGCGGTGACCCCCACAACTGCCAGCACCCTCGTGGCGACCCCCACGAACACCAACTTCACCCGCGACGACCCCTACCCCCACCGCCTACGGCCAGCCCCCTCCTCCGCGGCCAGTACCCCCCCCCCGCTGCCCACCCCCTCCCACCACCGCCGGCTCCCCTCCGCCCCCTACTATTGCCCAAGAGAGAGAAAAAGAGAGTTGTGTACCTCGATGTTTACTGCATCCAAGAGAGAGAGAGGAGAGAGAAAAAATTGGGGGGAATAGAATTTTTCTCCCGTCGGTTCAACTTAAGCTAGGCTTTTAACTTAGCGATGGACTAGCGAAGAATAAAATATGTCGCTACTTAGTCATTAATCTCACGCAATTTTTTTCAAATTTTTTCGACCACTTAGCGACCACTTAGCGACGGACCGTAAGTCCGTCGCTAATATCCGATCATCTGGTCGACGGATTATCCGTCGCTAAGTAGTCGTCAATTTTTTCGCCAACTAGTGATATTTTCCTACAATTTTTTAATATTTTCCCGCCAATTAGAGACTACCGAGTGACTACTTGCCAACGGATTTTTATTCCGTCGCTATTGTATCGACGGCGTGCCGACGAATAAGCGACGGATGTTCACCTTTAAAAAAATTGGTATACGATTAGCCGGAAAGTTGTCGCCAGGTTGTCGGTAATCCGTCGCTACGGACGACGGATTTATTCCGTCGCTAAAACGTTGTCGCCAATTTACTGTATTTTGGTAGTGGAAAGAGAAAAAGGAGTGAAGGTGCTTCATCCTGCAATCCTCCTCCTCCTTTTGCTCCTCGAATACATCCACTCTTTAATCCACCACAACCTCATCACCCCAACACATTCAATGAACAAAGTTTTGTATCATTGGAGGCTTCTAATGAATGGTTCAATGACTTTCGTTCAAGGAGTGTGTATGCGAGTCATCCTATCAATTTTATAATATTTTTGGCTTATGACTCATTATTCCATGATCTTTGTCTAGATGAGTTAGTTTTTACATCATCTCTTATCTATTTGAATGCTATCCAAATATTTTACTGTATTCTAACCTTTGACGACACACGAATCTATTCTCGTGTTGCCGGTATCGATATTACTTTTGATGATTTTGAGCTTGCGAAATATCTCGAGATCCCGAAATCCAATTCTTGGAAGAAACTTGTCGATGCACACAAGTTTCAATTTTTCGATGGATCGTCCCTTGAGAGTTTCGTGGATGATTTTTGTACTCCCAACACTCGTCCACGCAAACTACAGGCTAAATATCTTAAGCCGTATTCCTATGAACTTCATCGTATCATTTTCTCCACGATCTTGCCCAAAGCGGGATCAACCGATAAAGTTTCTTATATTGAGATCTCTACACTTTATCATCTCTATTTTCATGTCCCTTTTAACTTTTCGTACACTATGATGGAATGGATGATTAGTGCATGGAAGAGACCTCGATCATTGGTCTACGCCCTATATTTGTCGATGATTTTTCGTGTGTTTCATGTTCCTCTTAATGAGTGCCAGTTCCTTCCAGCCCCTGCCTATCTGTCTAAGGCACGACGACTTCTAGTAGCTGTTGAGTTTCCTACTGAGTCAGAGCATTCCGAGTCTGATGCTCAGGCTGATCCTCCTGCTCTTGGCCAACCTGCGCCCAAGCCACCTACTACTCTCGAGTCCATTCAGACCATGTTGCATGATCATTTCCACTTGGAAGACGATCACTAGACTCATATGGACTATTGCACCACCTTATAGATGACAGCTATCAGCAACACCCTGCATGATATCCAGTACTCCCTGGCTACTCATCCTACGGTGTCTTACCCCATGGTACGGGACCCTTCTCGCGAAGGTTATCGTATCGACGACACCTGGATTAGGAGGTGTTTGGATCCAGATGCGGCGTTTGTTGATCCTCGTCACTTTTCCAGCGACCCATCCGACTCTGCTGGACCTTTCCGTGCTTCGTGACGGCCGTCGTCCATTTTATGATGCTGCTGATGCTTAGGATGTCTTTTGTTTATGCACTTTGTCATTTTTATTCTGTGATTATGTAGCTGAAAACTCTGCTTTGTACTACTTTGTGCTTTATGGCTTCTATTTGGATTATTTACTAGTTATCTCTTAAGTTGGACTTGAGCTTGGTTGTGTGGTTGCATATTTTCTCCATGGTTATTTTTTACGGGGGAGATTCTATTTCACTTTGCTAAATGTCAAAGGAGGAGAAATATTTGATATTTGCTTAACCATTTTTGGATAAATACTTGTGCTATATTGTGCTACACTTGTGCTATATTGTTTGGACTAGTACTTGTACCAGGACTTCTCTATTTACGGGGGAGCTGAATTTTCCATCTACGGGGAAGCAATATATATGTCCAGGTATGAATGTTGCGACACGCAAATATCAAAATTTTGTCAATTATCAAAATAGGGGAGATTGTGGACCCAAACAGGATCGCAGTCAACCTAATCTTGATAATTAACAAATCGATATCTGACATGATCCAACTCGACACATAAATTGTCATCAAAGCTACAAATTAGACGACTAACACATATCAAGTCAGACAATCATCATCGACAACTACTCAACGAATACTGCTGGAACTTTTCATCGGAAGTCTGTATTTTTATATTTTATTTGAGTCCAGGCTATTGTACGTTGAGTCACACTGAGTACCTCAACCATAGACTAGATAACCAAAAGGCCCCACAAACAAAAAAGCCAAACTGCCAAAGCCCATTTAGCCCAATGAGCATTCTGTCTACTAGGAGGCAGAGTTCGGGCCGAACTCTGCCCCCACAAAGAGTTCGGGCCGAACTATGTCTCCTAATTTTCAGAAGCTAATTTTTAGGGATTGCTCATTGCAAGTTGTCCAACGGCCATAATTTTTGAATTTTGGACAGAGTTCTGGCCGAACTCTGCCTTCAAGGACTAGTATATATATGCACCCTTTTCATCCATTTTAATTCATCCATTCTTCTCATCTCTTCCCTCTTATAGCCTATACATCCTAAATCGCCATACTCCTTTCATCTACTAGCCACAAAACTTCTCAAGCCTATAAGGTGCTCGGTGCGAATCAATTAGAAGTTTTGTGCAAGAGTCTTCAAGAAGTTACTTGGACAATTCCAAGTTTTGCCTCAGTAATCTTTCAAGAAGTTGGCGTGCTCTTCTGTGTAAAGGCACGTGGTTGTAATGCTATTTCACAACACTACAACAAAAAATCCTTTTAATGACGGCTAAAAAGCGTCATTAATGACGAACCATGACGCTTTTTTTTCCACAGCAACCGTCATGAAAACGGGTGTTATAAATATTTTTTAAAAGCGTCATAAAATAACCGTCATGAATAGTTTCTATAAAAGCGTTATGAATAGTTAATATATAGTGCACAATTCAGAACAATTTTAAAACGTCATGAATAGATAACATGTATAGGCTCAATGCAGCACATTTATAACACTTTATACTATTCAAATTAGCACATCCAAATCAGTCCATATAATTGTCAGGCCTAAAAATCAAATTAACATTATATATCACCATCTTTATTACATTTCTCAAAATAGAGTACATATCAACATCTTCATTACATTCTCAAAATAGAATATCCAAATACATATATACATGTACAAATACATATATACATTTACAACTACCAAAAAACCTGCACCCAGAGCTCTGTTGGACTACCAGGGACTAAAGGTCCTCCAACTGCTAAAATCTTTATGGAAAAATGCAGTATCCTCGTTTGTTTGAATTTAATGTCTCTTGCAATTGATTGGTCCACATACGAAAGAAGGAAAGCTGAAAAAAAAACAAAAAAAAGATTACATTGGAAGCATGAATAAACTTGACAGTACATTCTCTTAAATCAACATGAATAAGCTTAAAAAAGATTACATTGGAAGCTGAGCAGCCAGCATCAAACTTCTCAAGCAGCACCAACATGTAACTTATAGTTAGGGATAACAGTACCTAGGAAACTCCCCAACCAATGAGCCATCCAGACCGGTCAAGAAAAAATTATGAACTAATAAGCAAGTAAGTCCTTGAAACACAAGCAATAAAACATAGAGGGAAAAAATTATGTAGTCCCAACATAGAGGAAAAGGAATTATTTTTTTTCAACCAATTTAAAATATGCCATTCATGATTTGAACCTTCTAAATAAATAAAACTGTAATTGGTAAACCAATTTAAAATAATACCATGTTAAAATCTATGCCACCAATACTCCAATTTCTATAACCAAGGATTCACCACAAACACATAGTTGTTACCATGTAATGTATTTGCTTTTTCTGGCATATGTAAAATAGCTCATTCTTTCATTCAAGTTATATTATAGTTCGTAGTAACTCAGGTCAATTTGCAAGTACAGAAGTACGACATAGATGAAAGTAAAAGGTAAATCAACTAAATGAGGATAAAACTGGTCTTATCCAAGACTAATATATACTTTGTTAACACAAGTAAAAGCTCACAGAGCAGAAACTAAGGCAGTTAACTGAACTTAAATAAATCCATGTTAAGTTGTGTGGAAGACTTGTTACCCAAACTTTAAGGGAGGAAAGACCGAGTCACAGTCATGTATAGAATTGATTCCCAAAGGGGAAACAATGCAATAAGTATAGAATTGATTCCCAAATTATAAAATCTAAAGAAGGTTTCCACAGGTCGAGCATAAATGCTTTTATCGCTACCAATTGGGTTATAGATCTCCTTCATGTATCATGTCATAAAACGAAACCAAATTCTACACTCTTCCTACTTTCCTGAAAAAGACTGATGAACAAGAAGCAGAAGGGGAACTTCAATTGCAGTAAGCTACACGCACCTCGCTTGAAAGCTATCGGTGTGGCTATCATAGCTTAGTTCAGCATCATAACATGACAGCATAAATCCTACATGCCCATGCTGCCAAAAAAAGAAAAGAAAAGAACATTTGACACTGATTAGTTGCTTGTTCAGATGGTTAACCACAGCTGCTATACTAAAATTATGCAATGTTTGTAACTTCAAATTTGGCAAGCTATTGTATAAAGTAAAGTATGACTTCTAATTGTTTCCAAATCGAATAAATCGTTTATAATTATAACTATCAAGACTTGTACCAGAACTTGAAGTTGCTATAGTATGCAATGTTTCATATAACCTGTAACTTCAAATTTGACAACGTAATCTCGGATAAAGTAAGATATGAATAATTGTTTCCATATTGAATAATTCGTTCATAATTATAACCATCAGGACTTGTACCAGAACTTGAAGTTGCTATATTATGCAATGTTTCATATAACCTGTTAACTTCAAACTTGACAAGCTAATCTTGTATAAAGTGAAGTATGAATAATTGTTTCCATATCGAATAAGTATGTCCATAATTATAACCATCCAGACTGGTACCAGAACTTGAAGTTGCCATTTCAAACAGAGCAAGAGCATGTCAGAAAGATGAAACCGATAACATCCAAGAAACTGATGATCAAATCGATATACCTCGCGATTGTAGACTTGAGCAGGGAACCAAAATCTGCAGCTCTCGAGAGACAGGTACCAAGACATGACGGAGTCCCGAGGCAGAGGACACCTCTGCTTGTCCCCGCCACCGAGCCTAGACCTGCTTAACCTAACTCAAAATAGGAATGGTGAGTATGAACCCTAGATAAATAAGAAAAAGTATTAAAAAAAACTATAGAATGGCATCAGATCCAAAAATTCCCCTCAAAGAATAATAGGAAATTGAGACAATATTCTATCAGAGAAAGAAATTGAGACAATATTCCCCTCGAACCTCCTGCGCAGCGTCACGACTGCGCCCGCGGCGGCGGGCTGGCGGAGGCTGACGTCGGACACGGCGCCGCTCCCGCTCAGAACGCAGACGCCGCGCTGGCGGTGGCGGGCGTAGGCGGCCACGGAGCCGAAGACGTCGCACCCGCCGCCGATCTCCAGCATGTGCACGTAGGGCGTTAGCGCTCTCGCGGGTGATGATCACCGGGGGCTTCGGCTTGTTCTTGGACCCGAGGGGACGGCCGCTCTTGAGGAAATTGGGGGAGAAGAGGTTTGGAGAGATCGCACCTCGGCTAAGATCTATTGATCAGAAACCCTAACCTAACTCTTGAGGAAATTGGGGGAGAAGAGGTTTGGAGAGATGCTGCTCCTTAGAAAATGGATGAGAAATGAATTTTCTCTCTCCCACTTAGCTTTTATAGAGTGAAAAAATTACAAGTTTGCCACCACTCTAAAGTATTAATGACATTTTGTTTTATAAACGTTATAAAAAGCCCAAAATTAGTCCAAACCGTCATAGAAAAAAGGTATTTTTCAACTTTATAACGCTTATGTATCAGCCGTCATTAAAACTCCCTGTCGAGCGTCATTAAAAGGGTTTTTTGTTGTAGTGCAAATAGTGGATTTCAATCCTGAGCTAGAGTTCTCAGGCCTGGACTAGTCCTCCACGAGGGAAACCAGGAAAAAAATTGATGTGTCTGCGTATGCTTTCTGAGCTTTATTTAATTTTTGCAATTATACTCTGATTATTTATTTACTAGTTGGGATTGAATAGAGTTAATTTTTAATTGATCATTATTATCACAAATACGCTATTCACCCCCTTTAGAGTTGCCAACACGTACTTCACAAAGTAGCTACCATTTATTTCAGCTAATGCCATCTCTTGGGCTCTCCAAGCTTTAGAGTAGGAAATATTAATATGATGTTCTCTATGTATATCCATAACAACTTGTGATGGAATATACGACTGATTGTCCCTAATTATATTAATTATCTTATTTTTGATCTATGTAGTTGCCAATGGATGAGAACCCGTTGTGAGCCCAGCTAAACAAGAATGCCGATTTTTTAATATAGCAATCTGAAAAATATTAGCTCGACAAATAGGTCTAGCATATACTCTCCAATTGCAAGTTGGTTGATTACAGGTATATATAATTTCCTTCGCATTGTTCACGACAATAGTTGAACACGTAAAATTGTGTTCAATTGCTAGGTCACTGATAAAAGTTCTAAATGCAGAACGACTATCAAAATATTGTCCAACGAATAATTCATTTGTGGTACCATTAATGTCATTATCTTCAATATAATCATCATTATTTTCAACTAAATTATCACTATCCGTAATACTTTAAAAATTATCAAAATCATCGTTACTATCTAAAGCTAATGTGTCATCTTCTTCATGAGTTGAAATAGGAACTTGTCTAGAAGAACTCGGACCCGCCTCGTAATTAGAAACACGTTGAGTACTTATATAGTCAAGTCTTTGTGGTACTTGAGTTAAAAAATACTTATAAATGGCGTTTGCAAATTAATTTCAAGAACAAAACTCCAAGCTTGTTGACAATCTAATGAAAAATAATATGTCTCATAAACGTGTCTTAATATAAATTTATACTGAATAGAAAAACTTTCAGTTATCAAATTGCGTAAGCTATCTAACGTGATACTACGATCAGTTATAAGAATTTGGCTAAAACATTCTT
This sequence comes from Iris pallida, assembly GCA_029216955.1. Lineage (NCBI taxonomy): Eukaryota > Viridiplantae > Streptophyta > Magnoliopsida > Asparagales > Iridaceae > Iris > Iris pallida. Next base: position 4,650,812 of record JANAVB010032618.1, on the reverse strand, counting down.
TATAAGATAAACCATTTACTACACCTTCATGTGAGAACCACAGCATTAAACTTTGATTTATTGCAGAATGCAGTATTTTGAATACAACTTTCTGTTGAGAGAACTAAAGAGTAGGAGCTTCTGGTTGTGTGGGAGCTTCTGGTTGTGTGGCAGCTTCTAGTTGAGTGGGGAGCTTCTGGTTGAGTGAGAGCTTCTGGAGTGGAAGCTTTAGAATGAAAACTTGCTCAAACTTTTGAGTGGGAGCTTCTGGTTGAGAGAACTAATAGTTAGAAACGAGTGAGAGCGTCTGGTTTGGGGCAAGTAAAAGCTAGCCAACCTATATTTATAAGAAATTATCCAACGGTCGAAAAAGAAACATTGCAATCCGACCGTTACAATCCGAACGCTAAATAGTGTATTTAAAGACTGGCGCCAGTATCACTGGCGCCAGAGAAAGTAAGAGTAGACAAAGTAAAAGAAAATGACAAACAAAAACAAAAAAATCTTTCAATTGTCACACCCCCCCTTTTGAATTGTCCCACCCAAACAAAAAGACAAAGAAAAGAAAAAGACAAAGAAAAGAAAAAGTAAAAGAAAAAGAAAAAGAAAAAGACAAAGAAAAAGACAAAGAAAGAAAATTTCTTTCATGCCACAGCCGAACCCCCCCCCCCCCCCCCCCCGCCCTCCCACACCCCCACCCCCACGCCTTCCTTTTGGTACTCGGTGCCAGTTCCACTGGCGCCACCTCCATTTTTTGGCTCAAGTACAACTGGCGCCAGACTTAAAAAAATTTCGACGCCAGTTGCATTGGCGCCAGTCTCTTTTTTAATTTTTTTTGTTAGGCGCCAGTACAACTGGCGCCACTTTCCTTTATGTGTTATTCCCAGAAACTTCTCTTCTTTCACGCTAATACTGAGAACTTCATCCCTCCAGATAAAATTTTTTGAATAATTTTTGGATGGCAATCCTCACATGTAAGTACGCAAGCCCCTATGCAAAACCAAAAGCAATTATTTTTTTATTCAAACAATCAAAATCCTAAATCAATTTAGATCCAACGATCAAGGGTTCCTTAACAATACAAATTGAATCTGAAACTTTCGATCTCATAAATCGAACATAGAGGCTCTGATACCAGTTGTTAGAAAAAATTGCATGTTGATCCATGAGATGAATAACAAAATAAATGCAAAAGCGTATCTGAATCCATTAATTGGCTTAATGGATCTTAAAGCAGACATGTCTTTATGGGGTTCGATCTTCCAACTTACTACGACCCTTAATGACAAAGATGAATCCGAATTCTTTGTCCCTCTCTTTCTGTTAATGGATCTTGAAGTAGACATATCTTTTGTGGCCGTATAAGTTGGGGGCCATAATCCTAATGAATATATATAAATATATATGTTTTGATATTTCTAATTTGGCCCCTCATCAAATTAGATTTATCTCCGATATCTACATATTATTTTGATGACAATTATACTCTTAAACCAAGTTTTCAAATAGAACACTTTAATTTGACTTAATTATTTAGATAGCCCAACATAATTAATTTTATATGTGTGGTCCCTATTATTGAATAATTTAAACTGTTTACTCATGTTTCAGAGTGATTTATATTTGTATTTGTTGTATTTTGTTAATTATCGTAATTGAATTACAAAATGCATGCACAAGTATTTTGTTCGCACCATACCTCGACAACTAGATTTTGGACACTATCGCCCTCGTGCTATTGCGGTTGATCTTTACATCCATTTACATGTGTTCTTTATTTGAGTTATTGGCAGCAATATATGTAATGCCCATAGTTCGTATTACGTATTTTGGAATACGTGTACGTATTTATCTTGTATTGCATGATTTCTTGCTTGGCTTATCTTGGCATTTCATGGCTTGGTTTATTTTGGGTTGGTTCGGCTAGGCTTGGGTTGCCTTGGTTCATCATGAACCAAGGGAAGAACCCTTACCTACCCCTACTCCTTTTCATTTATAGCCGTCCACTCTCTCTCTCTCTTCATTAATTTTTTTATTTACTTCTTCTCCTCCACCATTTACTTCTTCATCTACCAGGAAGGAAGAGAGAGAGCTTAGGCAAGTGTATCTTGCTTCATGAAGGAACCCAAATTTTATTGTTCCATTCTCTTCTTCACAGCCTTCTAACCCACTTTAGTATTTGGTATTTCTAATTTCCATGGCTCAATTTGTGTAGATCTAAGTTTATAGTATTTTTAGATTTTTTGGGTTTTGATCTACTTAATATTGTTATTTCCAAGTTTTGATGGTTCCATGTTGTAGAGAATTTCGTTCTGCCCCATTTTGACCTATGGAAGTCTGAATTTCGACTTTAGATGAAGGATTTATGAGCCTTGAAGCCATGGATTTCATGGCTCTTCTTCTCAGACCAGTGGAGAAGAAGCACAGTCTCTCAGCCGCATGGAGTACTTGACCGCATCGACCTTCATGCGACAAGTCTTCGAGCCGCATGGCAATGCAGCCGCCTGAGCTCCCTTGAACCGAGCCGCATAAAACTTGTCCACTCCTGGCCGCATAAGACTCCACTTGAACATAGCCGTATGGCCTTGTTGGTCTCCCAACCGCATAAGCTCATCATCCCCGCAGCCGCATGAACTCAATCACTTTTCAGCCGCATAAGGCTTTGACAATTTCCAGTCGCATAAGATGTTTCTTCCGCTGATCGCATAAGCCCCGACCCTTCTCAGCCGCATAAGACCAAGGCTACTCCCAGCCGTATATACCTATTGATCCAGCCGCATGCGCTCGGCGCTTTGAGTCGCATAGGCCCACAGTACTTCCAGCCGTATGGCACTGTTCCTTTTCAGCCGTATAAGGCCTTACTCCCCGCGAGCCGCATGAGACCCTTCATCTCCAGCCGCATATGCCCCGTCTCCCCTAGCCGTATATGCCTGGTTTCTTCCTAGCCGCATGGCCTTTTATAGCTCTGGTCTATTATTATTATTATTATTATTATTATTATTATTATTATTATTATTATTATTATTATTATTATTATTATTATTATTCTTATTCTTATTCTTATATTAGAATGTTGCATAATGCTTGTATAAGTTGGGTCTCTGGATAGAAGGCTTGTACTACAAAAATTTTGTACATATTCCCTAAACACGATAAGTGGCCCGTCGTGGCGCACTCTTGACAAGTAAATCTGACATGATACGCTGTCACGACAGCTAGCCTGACATGACAAGTATGAATGACCTGGACACCGTGGGCGATTGTGTTTGTACAAATAAACCAGTACTGTCTTGCATCATGTCTAGGACGAGGCTCCCTAAGTACCACGGTCAGGGATACCTACAAAAATTGACTAAGGCTAATAAACTAGAATAATTCAGTAGTCATGAAAAGATTTTCCAGCTACAGGCAATCCCGTTATCTGGGCGCACTAAGTGGACTTGTAACCTACCGACGAGTAGGGCACATTTCCAGCACACAGTCACGTGTTGCATTCTTCATAAACGGACATTCGATCTGGATAACCTGGATGGTCTGCAGGGCTTGTGGCTGTCGGAATAATCTCATTGTATCTTGCTAGTAACTAGGCCTGTGATAACCCTAGTTAGTTAAAAGTATCAAACCGTACTCTTGATTGGCCGTAATTGATTGGATGGAGTTTATTCCAGCTTAGTCTTATCCTGATCCTGTGCAAGATTGTGACATGACATGATTATTGATGCTTGCCTTAACAATAACGATCGGGGGTCCATTTCTGTTCAGGCGAAGGGTTACAACTCCGGTCCTTGTTTGGTTTAAGGGTTGTAACCTGGCTCCCGGAGCAGTTCTGTATCATCTCTTCGTTTATTGTCTTATTGCAATCCCATGACATGTTCGTCATGTTTTACCTTACATCAATACCATGATTATTTATACTGGCCTTAGCAATAAAGATCAGGGGTTCAGTTTTGTTCAGGCGAAGGGTTACAACCCTGGTCCTTGTTTGGTTTAAGGGTTGTAACCTGGCTTCCGGAGCATTTCTGTGTCATCTCTTCGTTTATTGACTATACTATACCAATAGTATTTGAGACGGGTTTCTATTCAGGTGAAGGGTTACAACTCCGGTCCTTGTTTGGTTTAAGGGTTGTGACCAGGCCACTTGAATAGTTTCCTCGTACTCAGTTTACTATTGTTATCTATATTATTATCAGTTCTTTATTTATTATCTTTAATATTCTATTGTGATATGCTGGTTTTAGTTCCTAAGTGAAGCCTCCTTTGTGGTACTTGCTCTTTCTGGGGTCTGACCCAGCTGGTTTTGTGTGGCCAGATATCAGAGCAGCACCAGAGGATCTACCGACCTTCTAGCCAGATGGTGACCCCAGGCATAACCCTGGCAACGAGTTGGTTTCCTTTTGTTCTCCCACTTTATTGTAAAATTATTCTTTTGAGTCATTGAGCCGATGAGCACTTGTTAGCTTGATTTTACCTTTATTTACTGTCTGCCTATGGGCTTTAACATGATTGGCAAATCCTAGGATTGATCATGTATGACTGAAACTCTTGGTAGTCCTAACATTTTGTACGACTAGCTTCATAATCATCCGAATAGGTAATGTATGGGACGCCTTGTTATTATATATTTGGTGCTCTGACATCTTATAATTATTGTTGCTGGCTTGAGATTGAGACAATAGGCTTGTTCATGACCATAGGAGACTGTTGGCTTGTAGTTGAACCCTCATGTATCTAGACAGCCATGACCTTATAGTGAGGTGGGTTGCACTTCAATATACGTAGCTTGCTATGTATGCCCCAGCTCTCCAGTATTCTGGTTCTGGGACGTTACTATATGTTTGCTCTTCAGGACATTGAGCAAGGATAAGGCTCCCATATAATCCCCATATTCGTGGATCCTTATTCTCGGTCTACTCGTCTTGGACGGTATTCATCCGTTTGTTCTTGAAATCGTGTGTAAGTTGTTTCCTCTGCACACCTTGCATGTGATTGTGCACTCTGTTTGAAGCTTCGTCTGCTGTTTGTCCTTCGATGAAGCCTCATTTCTGCAGTTGTTCTTCTTTACCATTGGCTTTGGTGGTGGTCTTTGACTCCTACTTAGACGTATTGCTTCGTCAATACTCCATAAGATTCTCACATAGACGATGATATTGAAGTCTTAAATTTTTGATTTTGCATGTCGCACACCACAAAATGGTTTTGACTTGGATACTTCGTCTTCAATGTCTTCCTACTTGAAATCCTATCTGTCACGTCCCAGTCTCATATCTTATGGGACCAACACGTGATTTGGTCAGCTGGTACACACTCAAAGATGGACCCATTCCACAGAAACCCTCAAGCATATACTTACGCTGTCCATAAAGGGTTCAAGTACAACATCCAAGTCACCAAAAATATCTATATCTCATCCACCATATAAACAAGGAAATCTATGGGTAAATAAAGTACAGAAACAATATAACAAAACCAAAATACAGCAAATAATCATGTAATAATGACCGCAGTCCGATGAGACACTAACAGGAAGTAGGAAGTCAAATCTGTCATGTCAAGTAAATGGAATCTAGATACACAGGTGAATAAACTAATAGAAGCACATGGAACAATAAGGATACAAGTGCACTAACATAATACAAATAAAGGACATAAAAGAAAAGACATGACATATGTAAAAGAATTTACGGAATAAAGGTACAAATAAATGCATATAAATAAATTGTATATATTTGACAAGGTATATTTGTCTATAGACGAGTTCGGTTCTTGTTGGAGTCCAGGTGAAAGTTTCGAGTCCAAACCTATATATATTATCAAAGAACTTATAAATATATTTAAGAACCTATTAGGTATATTAGGAAACACTTTGTTTAGGTAGGGGGTTATTTGCAATACTTAAAATGATCTCTTTCACGTGAAGAAGAGTTGATGCTTCCAATTTTCTATTAAGTCCCAATACATGTTTAGTATTTAAGCGAAAGGTGGAGAGGGTTTGTGTAAATAGTGCAAGTCATTTCAAAGGTTTGAAGAAGTCAAAGATAGAGACATACATTATATGAAACATTATTGTGTTTAAAGAGAGAGAGAGAGAAAGAGAGAGAAAGAAAAGATGGCGAAAGGAAAGACGACTCGCTCTGGGCCACCTTGCTTATGTGTGTACCCAATCCTTTCAGAAGATGGCGAAAGAAAAGACGACTCGCTCTGGGCCTGCGGACGAAGAGGTCTCTTCCTCCGGGAACACACCTACCCAGGCTCAGTCAGACCCCTCTCCAGTGCAGCCCACTACCCGTCTTCATGCTGCATGGACTCCCCGTGCTGCATATACCACCACTGTGCATGCAGCTGCCCCGATTCCCCCGAGACCTACACTCTCGATTGCTGACGCAAATCCTCCAGATGCTCCACCAATGCCAGTGGATCCCGCCAAGCTCGTAGGCCTTCTACGAGGAGTACTTAAAGCCCAGAGGGCTCAAGCAAAAGTTAATCGCAAACAGACCGCGATCATAAGGAATGTCATGGAGAATGCCCATAATGTCGCCATGGCAGCACTCGACTCATCACAAAAGGAACCATGGCCTGTCAAGGTAAGAAAAGTGGAATTGATAATCTTTTATATTTTATTAGAGAAATATAATTCTGACTGACAGTCAATTATCCAGGAGAAAGTTGGAGACATTGAAAGCTTCAAGAAGATGAATCTGCGGTCTTTCAAGAGAACTGAAGCCCTTGTATACGCGGACGAATGACTAGATGACATGGAGTGCATCCTCAGTATTGCTCGAATTCCGTCCAGCCTCTTGGTAGAGGCGGTAGCTCTATAGTTATAGGACCTGGCTTGCATATGGTACATAAATGAGCTAAGGTTTCAGGCTGGAGGAATCTCCTGGCGATCTTTTAAGAAGTAGTTCAAGAGGAAGTTCTTCCTAGAAGCTGCCCTACAAGCCATGGGAAGGCAGTTTCACGACATAAAGCAAGGAGACCGTACTATCGAAGAGTACGCAGCTGTGTTCAACCGACTCGGCAGGTTTGCACCTCGTCTAGTAACAGACCCGGTGGAGCGTGCCCAGAAGTTCTGGCATAGACCGCGGAAGGAAATCCGCACCATGGTTGCCACTAATGGAGCCAAGACATACGACAAGATGCTGAAGGTGGCCCAAGACGTGGAAGCCAGTTCCTCTACCCGGACCAAGAGAAAGCACCCCGGATCTAGCAACAACCATCAGGGCAACTTCAAGAGGCCCAACAACAACAACAATAGCAAGCCCTCTCAGCAACAGTAGCACAAAGCTCTACAGCAGAACCAGCAGAGGAACGTCACCTGCACCTATTACAAGAGACCCGGGCACACATCAGATATCTGTATGAAGAGATTGGGTCACTATCTTTTTTGTGGGTCTGTAACCCACCAGATCAGGGACTTCCCTACGGCATTCAACAGAGCTGGAGATGGACAACAGAAGGGTCCACTTCCTACCAAGCAGCAACGATAGAACCAGCACAGGGCCGGGCAAGCTTTTGCCTTGGCTGCTGAGGAGCATGAAGCAAAAAAAGAACCTGAAGGAGATGTCATCGCATGTTCTATTTTATTACACTTGCACCCAGCTTTATGCCTATTTGATTCTGGAGCTTCGCACAATTTTATATCTTCGGAATTTGTTACTGCATAGCATATAGAAGTAGGTTAGAGTAAGATGAATTGTAGAGTTATGACCGGAGGGGGACCAATCCCCATCACAGAGACTTGTACCTACCCCATCACCATTTTCGGTCATACCTTTTTAGCACCCTTACTTGTTATGCCTCTTCCTAACTACGATGTAGTCTTGGGAATGGATTGGCTGAGCAAGCAACACACCCTGATAGACTGTCATCGGGGTTGTGTTATCTTTAGTCCACCTGGAGGGCCTGAATTTGAAGTAGCTCGAGCACCAGAGAGCTTGGAGTGTGTCTCCTACACCTCCATCACAGAAGATTCTAGACCCCTTCATCATCTGATAGCAGAATTCTGAGATGTCTTTTCCGACAACTTATCTAGATTATTCTATGATCGAGACGTGGAGTTCATTATCGATCTAGTACCTGGCTCATCCCCTATTTCATAGAGAAGCTACAGAGTTAACCCCAAGGAAGCTAAGGAGATGAAGGACCAAATCGACGAGCTGAAGGCCCAGGGATTTATCAGAGATGAAGCTTCGTCCTGGGGATCACCAGTTTTGTTCGTGCCCAAGAAGGATGGAATCATGCGGATGTGCATAGATTACAGGGCATCGAACAACATCACCATCAAGAACAAGTATCCTCTGCCCAGGATCGATGACCTATTCGATCAGCTGAGCGGAGCAAGGGTTTTTTCGAAGATCGACCTCAGGTAAGGATATCACTAGGTCAAGGTTCGAGAGAAGGATATTCCGAAGACGACATTCAACACCAAGTATGGACAATATGAATTCTTGGCTATGTCCTTCGATCTTACTAATGCCCCAGCAGTTTTCATGAATCTCATGAACATGGTCTTCCATGAGTACTTGGACCAATTTGTTGTCGTCTTCATTGATGACATTCTAATTTACTCAAAGACCCAAAAAAAACATGAGAAGCACTTGCGGATTGTCTTGGAGACTCTGAGAAAGATGAAGCTTTATGGTAAGCTGTCCAAGTATGAGTTTTCCTTAGATAAAGTAGATTTTCTTGGCCATGTCATCACAGGAGAAGAGGTAGCTGTGGACCCCAAGAAGATAACAACGGTGGAATATTGGATAACCCCCAGCTCAGTTACGGAGATCAAAAGTTTCTTGGGCTTAGCAGGATATTACAGGAAGTTCGTTAAGGACTTCGCAAGGATTGCTGAGCCTATGACGAAGCTAACCAGGAAGAACGAAGAGTTCCTTGGGACCAAAGCATGCCAGGCATCATTTGAGGAACTAAAGAGAAGGTTGACAACCGTACCTATATTGATGCTACCATCCGGATCAGGTGGATTCTCTATTTACAGTGATGCTCTGGGCAAAGGATTGGGCTATGTGCTACAACAATATTGGAAGGTAATTGCCTATGTATCTCGACAATTACGCAATCATGAAAAGAACTACCCGACGCATGACTTGGAGCTAGCGGCAGTCATCTTCGCCCTGAAGTTGTGGAAGCATTATCTCTATAGCGAGAGGGTAGACATATACACAGACCACAAGAGTCTCAAATATGTCTTTACTCAGAAAGAGCTCAACATGCGCCAGAAGCGATGGCTGGAGCTTATGAAGGATTTTTGTCATGCCCCGCTCCCGTAGGAGCGATCGTCCTCGCTAAGGTGTGATGCCACATGAGCCTAGATTGTGCTCGTACGTGCAAGGCGGGTTCCATAACGGTCGATTACAGCGGCTACGACGGGGTCGTCGTACAGAAGTCCCAAGCAGAGATATTGAATAATAGCAGCGGAAATTCAAAGCAAAAACAAGTTATTCAAAGGAAGCTCTTTGTTGATATTAAAACAAGGATTACAAAAGGGGCGCAAGGCCAAGATTACAATCACTCAAGCTCACTCTTCTCACATTACAATTCATCTCTCTCTCATCTCTCAAAACAAGTTTGAAGCAGCGGATGCTTCGAAAGACGACGTCCATACATTGTCCGGTATAAGTCTTGACTCCATGTGGCCGCACGCTACGAATCGCTAAGAAACTCCGTGCCTCGACGCATCCAAGCGAGCTCCGCACCACGAGCTTCTACCTGTGCCTGCACATGAAAACTATGTAGGTATCAGTTTTAGGATAGACTCCTTGGCCTATTTTGTGTATTTAGACCATCCCGTGCTTGCAACATGTAACACTCCAGTCCTAAAATACGTAGGACTAGGAATAAAGACATGCCAGCCATATAGTATATATACGTAAGCTGTAAAATGCAGTAGAACCATGACTAATCTCATCCACACAAAATAAATGAATAAAAGATATCATAAAATGATAATGAATTATCTTGATACAATATGTTGGGTGTGAAACCCATTATTTCTGTAGTAGAATTTTGTATTATTAATTTAACGTTTTCAAAATTATTATTATTAAAAATATAATTATTAATTATTTTTGGGTGAAAAAAATTTTGAAAATTATAACAAACTTGGATTTTTGGATTTTGGACCCAGACCCGAGTCCGAGCCCAGACCCAGGCCCGAGCCCATTCTTTCTAATTCTTTTTTCTCAAATCTGATTTTTGGATCTGGTCCTTATTATTATTATATATATAAAAAATATATATTTTGGTACGTTGGTGAGCTGGTCCCGAAGGACCAGCATTCTCGTGTGATGACTCCTTCCCCACTCCTATTTTTCCTCCTCCCTTTATTTGCTACACTCCACATGATCATAACCAACTCCTTCCATTATTAACCCCACGTTCTCCCCACACTCCATTCACAACAGAAGAGTTATTTCTCTAAACTTCTGGTTTCTCAACCATCTCTCTCAGAACTCTCAAATCCCTCTCTCACACTCTGATTTCTCCCTCTGTGGAGAAACCCCTCCACCCGAAAACCCTCATCCCCGTCGGCGCTCCCCGTCCAGCGCGAGACCCTCTCCGGCCAACAGCGCAGCACCCGCCTGACCTCCCCGCGGCCGCGCAACCCCCCCCCCCCCCCCGTGCCCCCGGTGGACTTCCCTGACCGGCGCCGTCCAGCCGCCTGCTCCCCGAGCGCGCCGCTGCCGACCCGCGACTCGAGGCGCGACCTCCCCGCGCCGAGCCCGACCGGCCCCCTTCCCGTGGCCGCGCCCTTCCGGCGAAGTCCCGCGCCCTTCCCCCCGTCAGCGTCCTTCCGGCGTTCTGCCGCCGTCCGCGCCGCTGTCCAGCGGGCCAGATCTGCTCGCGAGCCCCCTCTCCCGCAGACCCTCTCTCGCTGTCCAGCGCTCTGTGAAGTTTCCGCTGTCCAGGATCCGCGACCCCGTTGTCCGAACGTCGTTTCGGTTTTTCCCAAGCTTTTCCCGCGGCTCCCCGCCAATGGAATTTGGTAAATTCTTGTTAATCATAGTAGTTCGTCCCTCCCGTAGAGTCCATGATGAGAATCGGTCCCCGGATTCCATTTGGGAAATCCGGTTAGCTGCGTATTTTATTCGGTTAACTGCGTTAGCTTATTTCTGTGATTTTATCTGCTGGGTTTTGTGTGGTTTGGTTTGATTGTGGGATTCCCGGATATTTTGGGAAGTTCTGTTGGTTGGAAATTATTTCTGGTGGTTTGAAAAGTTGATTCGGTGGTTATATTTTGGGATTACCATTGGTTGGAACAATTGCAGGTTTCTGTGGCACATTTTCCAGTTTTGGGTTGTGTCGAAATAGAGGAAGTGCTGCCCAAATTTTTACAAAACTTTATTTAATTTGATTTCAAAATCGGTTTTCGGAAATGAATTTTAAAACTGATTTTCGGGCGACGACCGTACCGGTCTGTGGGCCCTGGCGAAATGCAAACGCACCGGTCCAACCGGGCGTTGTGGTATTAGCTGGATTTTGATGATGGACCGAGTCTGAGACTCTTAACATTTATTTTAAATTATTTTATTTAATATTTAGGCTATTTATTATAGTTATTTATTTTACTGCATTTTATTTAGTAATTAAACCATTTCCTCTTATTTGATGTAAAAATAATTGTACAGGGCATAAGCCCACTCTAGGATGTTTAGCTGTACCCCTGTATTGTGTAGCGTAGATTTTTACTTTCTTTTCTGGGTGGATGTGATCTTGGGTGGTTTTGATTAGACGTATAATCGTAGTTAGAGCGTAATGTTATAATTAATTGAGAATTAATTAAATGGATAAAAATTAGTAAATAACTAGTTCATAATTTACCATTAAAAGAAAACTATACTTTTATAAATATATTACAAAAACACAAAGTTTTCCAAGTTAATTGATTCTCGTTGTTATTTCCAAATAATCCAATTAACCGGCTTAATCAAACGCACGTAGTTGCGACGTAAACGTTAGCTGTAGATTAATACAACTTAAAACCTGACTAGGACTTACTACTAGAGATTGCAACTAGCACACTTAGCCTGGTTATTCAAGGTTCTAAGTCGAGTTCTCAACTGTAGGAACTCGAAGTTACACCAGACGTTCCTCCTCGGTATCAACCCGTCTTTCCAGTCATTCAATTGAGGCAAGTATAGTTTATGTTAGTTTACAGTTATTTACTTAATCGTTTTACTGCATGTCTAAACCACGTCTCAAACACGAAACTCTCACCGAGAGTACTGTACTGTAACTACTGTAAGTACTGGGGACTGGGGAATAACGTAATGATTATGACCACTACTGTAACAAAACCCATTATCCCTCCTGTAACAAACCCAAGCCGGTCATATGTCATTACCTATTCAAATCACTGTTTTCTACTGTAACAAACCTGTTTTAAAAGCTGTTTAGAACTGCATGATTCTATTTCTTATTTAACTGTTTAATTAGCATGAATTGTACTTTGCTCCCTCCTGACTGGAGACAACATTTTAGGTAACAATGAGGATGACGAGCTATACTATAATAGCTACTATGACCCGGTTCTCTACCCTGCGACGGTACCGGAGCCGTCTCTGGAGGACGCTGATCCTGGGACTGCTGAACCTGATGTCTAGATAGTTTCCTTTTCTGCATTTTCTTTTATTTGGAGTTTGTAGTTTTATTTCAGCATTTCCCTTCCAGTTGTATTTCTGAATATTTATTAAACAAAGTTTCATTTCCGAATAGAACAGTTGTGACAAATAAAATTGTGTTGTTGTGAATACCTGCAATGGAACAGCTTACTGCTGCCGTCTCACCACGGTGCAGGCTGGGCATGGTCCGGTTCGACCCATTAACTTGTGATCGGGTCGTGACATGTTTTCAGTGGTGGCCTATGCAGGTCCAACAACAACAACAACTTAGGAAAACCTATCTAGAAACAATTAGGACACTAGAACATTGATTTGTCACGACATAGGTCCGATTCATATATAATAAATATTTTTGCTTAATTATAGACCGGTAGGCTACCTTGCTTGTGTGCGTCCTAAACCTTCCCGAGAATGACCGTTGACCAAATCCTGCTGGCGATGAGGTGTCATCTCCGGATCATACCCCATCTCCTCAACCAAGCATAGGGTCCTTTCCCTCGCGGCTGTTTGACCGTCCTCATAGTGCATCCAGTGAAGTTTTTCCTACACTGGCGATTCCTACCTCATCTCAAACTGAATTGCATTTCTTTGGTGGAGTATTCATTTTTGTTGCTCCACTAGTACCAGCAATCATCTTCCAAATGGTTGCCCTATTTTAAGAAACCTTGGAGTTCCAGAAAGCTCAAGATGAAGCCCAGCAGGAACAGATGAATATCACGAGAGAAGACATGAAGAACGTCATGATGTAGCCTTAGTTATCCCCAACCAAGTTAGAGCAGAACTTTTATCCTAGGAAGGATACCCTTGAATCTAGAAGATATTTGGCTCCCATCGAGTATTCTACTTTCCGGCAGCCTTGTCGTAAGAAGCTATGGGCTTGTAACTATTGCAAGAGGCCGGGTCATCAGACCGTTAGTTGCCGCAAGAGATTGGGACAATGTTCGGCATGTGGATCTGCTGAACATCGGGTAAAGGACTGTCCCTTATTTTTCTACCAAACCAGAGCTCATAACCCAGCAACACCTGTTAGGCCACAACCTCGGGACCTTCTTCCTATCCAGCAGACCCTGCCCTTTACAATAAGGCATGATGCATACTCGGGGTTCATAGAAAAGGAAGCAGTTGGAGACTGCTCATACAAGAGCCAGAACCATGAAGAATAGTACCTAGAACTGCTGAATAGCATCATCTTTTTGGAAGTTGTATCAGGATGCCCCTAGATCAATCATAAGAGTTTTTGCTGTAATTCTCCACATGAATAGAAGTTTTTAGTTACACCCTTATGGCAGATGTTTTCCCTGAAAGTCTCCCCGGATTATCCCAGATCTAGACATAGGATTCACCCCTGACCTAGTCCCCGGCTCTTTCCCTAAATTCTAAAGGATGTTACAGAGTCAACCCGAAGGTGGCCAAGAAGATGAAGGACCAGAGCAGCACAGGCTCTAGGATTTATTCAGGGTGGAATTTCACCTTAGGGAACACCTATCTTGTTTGTGCCCCAGAAGGATGGAACAACGGATGTGCATCGAATTACCAGACACTAAAGAACAAGTGCTTTCTGCCCAGGATCGAGGATCTGTTTGATCTGTTTGTGTGAAGTTAGGGTGTTTCAAAGTTTGACTTAAGATTTAACTACCATCAAATCAAAGTCAGGAAGGAGGACATTTCCAAGACGGCGTTCAAACACCAAGTATGTGTAGTTTCCTGTGGTCAGGATGTTAGACTGACAAATGCTTCTGCTGTGTTCATGAATCTCATGAACAGAGATTTTCATGAGTATTTGAATCAGTTTATCTTCTCCATAGATAATATTCTGATATATTTGAAGACTGAAGAAGAGCATGAAGAACACCTAAGGAAGTTTTGGAAACTTTGAGGAAAAAGAAGTTTATGGTAAGTTATCTGAACGAGGATTTTTTGACAAGGTGGACTTTTGGCCATGTCGTCAAGAGAAGAAATTTCGATGGAAGATAGCTGTTGTTGAAGAGTGGTATACCCCAAGTTCAATTCGGAAGGTTCTTGAACTTGGCCGGCTACTATCAGAAGTTCGTGAAAGATTTTGCCAAGATTGCTGAGCCAATGACGAAGCTTACTTGGAAGAATGAAGAGTTCATCTGCACGAAAAGTTTGCCAGACGGCATTGAGGAGCTGAAGAAGAGGCTTACCACTACACCAATCCTTGCGCTACCCGCAGGAACCGGTGGTTTCTCAATTTATAGTAATGCCTCTGGAAAAGGACTGGGCTGCGTTCTTCAACAACGTGGGAAAGTAATTGCTTTCATAGGCAACTACAGACTCATGAGAAGAATTATCCCACACCTAATTTGAAATTGCTGCAATTATCTTTACCTGGAAGCTATGGAAGCATGAGTTCTATGGAAAGGGAGTGAAATATATACGGACTACAAAAGTCTAAAATATGTCTTCACTCAGAAAGGGCTGAATGTTAGACTAAGAAGATGGCTGAAGCAGAGGAAGGATTTCGACATCAACCTGCAGTACCATTCAGGTAAGGCTAATGTGGTCGCTGATGCACTTGGTCGATACTGATGGCGAAGTTCTTAACTAAGGACTAGCACCTGCTAAAAGACATCGAGAAGTTTGGACTGGAGATTATACTGCCTGGAAATGGAAGAAAGAAGCTGGATGCTGATTCAGTGTTGATGAAGTTGCAAATGAGCTCGAGTCTGATGGACAAAGTCAAGGAGACTCAGTTTCAAAATGAGGCACTTTGCAGGCTTGGAGATCAAATATTGGCAGGAACACTTGAGGGTTTCTAAATTGATCAGCATTGGAACTCTGAAGAATGGTGCGAGACTTTGCGTATCGGCTGACAAACGGAGGAACGAGTTGATGAAAGAAATACACCAGTCGCAATATTCCATAAATTCAGGAGATAATAAGATGTATCGGAATATGCCTCCATTGATTATCGTGATGGAATAAAGAAGGACAATTCCAGGTATGGGATTAGATGTGAATTTGTCAAACATGAGGAATTTAGCAAGAGGACAATAAGCTTGTTGGAGCCGTTGGACAATTTGGAATGGAAGTAGAAGCATATAACAATAAACTTTGAGTAAGGATTGTCTTGTTTCCAAGTAAAGAAGGGCACCAATTGGATTATAATAAACCGACTGACTAAGTCAGCACACTTTATTTTCCTTCAAAAGTTGGTTTATCCACTAAGAAGTGGGCAGCATTGTACGGGAAGCACATTTACTAGATTCATGGAGTACCGCGGGACGAGCAATCAGAGAGGTCAATCCAGACGCTTGAAGATGTATTGAGATTTTGCGTCTCGGAATTTGGTAGGTCTTGGAAAGACCAAATTGTATTTGGTGAAGTTTCTCCCACCAGAGGAACAAGCAGTTTTGAAGGAGCTGGAATTAAGGTCAGGAACATCAGGCCATTTAAAGTTCAAGACGCGTTGGAAGTAGCGTACCAGTTAGCTCTACCAGCTAATCTTGAGAGTGTGCAACGACTCCTACGTCACAGCTCAGACGTTATATTTCGGATCCGAGTCACATTTTGGATAATTCAGAGCTGAAGTTTGGAATCAACCTTTCCAGTGCCAGAGAAACCAGTTGCAAGCCTAGTCAGAGATGAGAAGAAAATCAAAATTTGAGCCATCACTTAAACTCCTATTCCTTATCTTTTCTTTTTCCCGTTCTAATTTGACTAATGCTGCTAAGTTAGCCTAGTTTTGCAAGCTATCTCTTTAAATCAAGCTTGATCATGACGATATTTTATTGGGTGCACCCACTAATATATTGTCTAATCAGGACCGGTGCATGATGGTCTGATCAACCTCGTGTACTTTGGTTCGCTTTTGTATTCTTTCTGCATGGATGTCACCATAAATGAAACTTGTCCCTAAACCGTCTCATCCATGACAGCCTTGGAAATCCTTATGGTTGGACCTGAGTTACAGGCGCAGTACCCGTACATGTTTGTCTTTCCTACCTTACTTTAAATTTCGAGGACGAAATTTTCTAAGGAGGGAAGATTGTGAAACCCATTATTTCTGTAGTAGAATTTTGTATTATTAATTTAACGTTTTCAAAATTATTATTATTAAAAATATAATTATTAATTATTTTTGGGTGAAAAGAATTTTGAAAATTATAACAAACTTGGATTTTTGGATTTTGGACCCAGACCCGAGTCCGAGCCCAGACCCAGGCCCGAGCCCATTCTTTCTAATTTTTTTTCTCAAATCTGATTTTTGGATCTGGTCCTTATTATTATTATATATAAAAATATATATATTTTTTGGTACGTTGGTGAGCTGGTCCCGAAGGACCAGCATTCTCGTGTGATGACTCCTTCCCCACTCCTATTTTTCCTCCTCCCTTTATTTGCTACACTCCACATGATCATAACCAACTCCTTCCATTATTAACCCCACGTTTTCCCCACACTCCATTCACAACAGAAGAGTTATTTCTCTAAACTTCTGGTTTCTCAACCATCTCTCTCAGAACTCTCAAATCCCTCTCTCACACTCTGATTTCTCCCTCTGTGGAGAAACCCCTCCACCCGAAAACCCTCATCCCCGTCGGCGCTCTCCGTCCAGCGCGAGACCCTCTCCGGCCAACAGCGCAGCACCCGGGCCGACCTCCCCGCGGCCGCGCGACCCCCCCCCCCCCCCCCCCGCGACCCCGGCGGACTTCCCCGACCGGCGCCGTCCAGCCGCCTGCTCCCCGAGCGTGCCGCTGCCGACCCGCGACTCGAGGTGCGACCTCCCGCACCGAGCCCGACCGGCCCCCTCCCCGTGGCCGTGCCCTTCCGGCGAAGTCCCGCGCCCATCCCCGCATCAGCGCCCTTCCGGCGTTCTGCCGCCGTCCGTGCCGCTTTCCAGCGGGCCAGATCTGCTCGCGAGCCCCCTCTCCCGCAGACCCTCTCTCGCTGTCCAGCGCTCTGTGAAGTTTCCGCTGTCCAGGATCCGCGACCCCGTTGTCCGAACGTCGTTTCGGTTTTTCCCAAGCTTTTCCCGCGGCTCCCCGCCAACGGAATTTGGTAAATTCTTGTTAATCATAGTAGTTCGTCCCTCCCGTAGAGTCCATGATGAGAATCGGTCCCCGGATTCCCTTTGGGAAATTCGGTTAGCTGCGTATTTTATTCGGTTAACTGCGTTAGCTTATTTCTGTGATTTTATCTGCTGGGTTTTGTGTGGTTTGGTTTGATTGTGGGATTCCCGGATATTTCGGGAAGTTCTGTTGGTTGGAAATTATTTCTGGTGGTTTGGAAAGTTGATTCGGTGGTTATATTTTGGGATTACCATTGGTTGGAACAATTGCAGGTTTCTGTGGCGCATTTCCCAGTTTTGGGTTGTCCCGAAATAGAGGAAGTGCTGCCCAAATTTTTACAAAACTTTATTTAATTTGATTTCAAAATCGGTTTTCGGAAATGAATTTTAAAACTGATTTTCGGGCGACGACAGTACCGGTCTGTAGGCCCTGGCGAAATGCAAACGCACCAGTCCGACCGGACGTTGAGGTATTAGCTGGATTTTGATGATGGACCGAGTCTGAGACTCTTAACATTTATTTTAAATTATTTTATTTAATATTTAGGCTATTTATTATAGTTATTTATTTTACTGCATTTTATTTAGTAATTAAACCATTTCCTCTTATTTGATGTAAAAATAATTATACAGGGCAAAAGCCCACTCTAGGATGTTTAGCTGTGCCCCTGTATTGTGTAGCGTAGATTTTTACTTTCTTTTCTGGGTGGATGTGATCTTGGGTGGTTTTGATTAGACGTATAATCGTAGTTAGAGCGTAATGTTATAATTAATTGAGAATTAATTAAATGGATGAAAATTAGTAAATAACTAGTTCATGATTTACCATTAAAAGAAAACTATACTTTTATAAATATATTACAAAAACACAAAGTTTTCCAAGTTAATTGATTCTCTGTGTTATTTCCAAATAATCCAATTAACCGGCTTAATCAAACGCACGTAGTTGCGACGTAAACGTTAGCTGTAGATTAATACAACTTAAAACCTGACTAGGACTTACTACTAGAGATTACAACTAGCACACTTAGCCTGGTTATTCAAGGTTCTAAGTCGAGTTCTCAACTATAGGAACTCGAAGTTACACCTGACATTCCTTCTCGGTATCAACCCGTCTTTCCAGTCATTCAATTGAGGCAAGTATAGTTTATGTTAGTTTACAGTTATTTACTTAATCGTTTTACTGCATGTCTAAACCACGTCTCAAACACGAAACTCTCACCGAGAGTACTGTACTGTAACTACTGTAACTACTGGGGACTGGGAAATAGCGTAATGATTATGACCACTACTGTAACAAAACCCATTATCCCTCCTGTAACAAACCCAAGCCGGTCATATGTCATTACCTATTCAAATTACTGTTTTCTACTATAACAAACCTGTTTTAAAAGCTGTTTAGAACTGCATGATTCTATTTCTTATTTAACTGTTTAATTAGCATGAATTGTACTTTGCTTCCTCCTGACTGGAGACAACATTTTAGGTAACAATGAGGATGACGAGCTATACTATAATAGCTACTATGACCCGGTTCTCTACCCTGCGACGGTACCGGAGCCGTCTCTGGAGGACGCTGATCCTGGGACTGCTGAACCTGATGTCTAGATAGTTTCCTTTTCTGCATTTTCTTTTATTTAGAGTTTGTAGTTTTATTTCAGCATTTCCCTTCCAGTTGTATTTCTGAATATTTATTAAACAAAGTTTCATTTCCGAATAGAACAGTTGTGACAAATGAAATTGTGTTGTTGTGAATACCTGCAATGGAACAGCTTACTGCCGCCGTCTCACCACGGTGCAGGCTGGGCATGGTCCGGTTCGACCCATTAACTTGGGATCGGGTCGTGACATTGGGCGAAGACAAGTTCACTACCAACAAGTAAGAAAAAATACATAGAAAATGAAATGAGTTCGGCAGGCGAAGCGAAGACGATCAAAGTACAATCATCCTCGAAGAAATAGTGACGATCATGGCCACGGCTAGAACACCTGCGAAAGACAAGAACACACACCTGGCGAGATAACCAGGCTCTCAGAGGGACGTAACAAGATCCATAAAGAACATGCCACATAACTGAATATATAAACTATGTTATAAATCACAAGTAAAGTAAATAGTCCCACTCGTAACAAGATCCAATACCTCAACATCGAAATAGTGGACTACCCCTACGACCAAACAAGGACAAGGGGTAGAATACTATACTGCGATCCGATATTATCCCAAGCTACAAATGGAACGGGGTTACATGACATTGACGAGGGTTACCTGACCATTCTAAGGTGTTTTATGCAGTAAGAACAAACCTTCAACGCATGAGCCCTGGCTGTAAATAGGATCGACATAGTTATCATATAGGGTACCAGGGGCCTACGTTCGGAACATCCGAAGATCGTCAGAGGGCATCATGTGCAAGGGGCTACGTCCATAACGCACTGAAAAACGTCAGAGGGCATCTGGAGTCTACGTCTCTGGCGGAGCACACAGGTAAGTAGGAAAGTTAAAAGAAGCCCATACGTCAGGTATTGTTCTCCCCACCCAATGTACCTGTCAAGTCGTATCTACAACCATGTACCTCTAACAACTGCTAAGTCTCCTAACACGTCTCGATTAGCAGTTAGCCCTAACGCATGCACATGGGGGATCAACCAACATGCAAGAACCTCTACATGCTACTCATCTCACACATCCTCGTGGTACAACTGTGTCAAGGTATATACAATACACTATAACGATAGTCTCTTAACTCTAAGTCCATATGCAATCAAAGGATAATAACAAAGTACATCTAATATCACTGAGCAGACAGTAAATCAAGAACTATAAGAACTGGAAATAAATGAACAGTAATATGTAATAAAATACAACTAAATATAAACAGTATAATGGCAAGGTATCTTGCCTGGTGTTACGCCTGGTGTGCGATGTTATGTCATGTCCCAATAGTCCAATAGCCACGATCGAGGCGTAGGGGTTTGAGTTGCGAGAAAACAGGCAAGCAGGATTAGTCACGAGTAATGAGGATAATTGGAAGAATTTGCGGAGAGTAAATACTTATACTATTTTAGAATATTTATAATATTTGAAAAGTATAATTTATGAGTTAAAATAATTTTACGTAAATACTTGAAATTAGTTATATATATTAATTTAATTTGAAAAATACTTTTATTAAATACTTTGATAAATCAAAAATCGCATTCAGATATAAGTTTGTAAAAGAAGAATTTTTTGGTAGACATCTATGTTTTATTAGTCAAAAATATTTTAATGAATATATATAAATCTAGAAAAATATTTTAGGGAAATTTTGAATATTTGAAATTACCTATATAACTCTATCATTTATTCTATACATATAGTTGAAAAAATAATAATCATACAAAATTCTAAAAATAATAATTTAATAATAATGATGATAATAATAACAATAATGTTTGCCATTAAAATCTTTTGATTAGAAATTTCAATACAAACAGACAATGTTACAATATTGGACTTAGACGTAGTCCTAGGAGTACACTTTTGTTTATCTGGGTCCCTTGTGCCGATGGAGCGAGTGGTAATGAGTTGACTCCGTTGATGATCTGACGACGGTTATCGGTTCTCTGAAAGTTTGGATTGCACTGGGTGCTGGAGCTTGCTGAGAGGAGGAAGACGTTGAGTGT
Organism: Iris pallida; assembly: GCA_029216955.1. Classification (NCBI taxonomy): domain Eukaryota; kingdom Viridiplantae; phylum Streptophyta; class Magnoliopsida; order Asparagales; family Iridaceae; genus Iris; species Iris pallida. Next base: position 4,629,500 of record JANAVB010032618.1, on the reverse strand, counting down.
CTGTATCTGCCTCTCTGATTGTGCGATGACTCTGTCTGTCTATGAATGTTCATCTCTGTGTGTGTGTAGGTCTGGAAGAAGGAAATAATCCCTCTATTTATATAGTCTGCAGGCTGGCTGCTCATGCGCGCATATGTAGGATACGCTTGGACGCGGGGACGCCACGTGGAGATTGTTGATGGAGGCGCATGGATGATGCGTCCTGATTGAGGGGTTGAATTCTTCATACTGCTGTTGTGGGTCGGCACGTAGCAGAGAAGAGGATTTTTCTGTTGCTGAGATCTTGGGTGAATCAAGTCAAAGGACACGTGTCATCGGCCCATGGCTCGGAGATCTCGGATTTGGTGGAGAATAATCTGGTAGGATGCGCCTGGGACTTTGGCTCGTAACTTTTGGGAGTCGCGGACCATTTTGGACGCATGGCTTTTGAGGCGCATGAGAAGCTTCAGTAGTGACTTTACTTCTGTCTTTCGGGATCAGAGAGAAGTATGGGATGCATGGCTTTTGAGGCGCATGCAGAGCTTTAGTAGTGACTTTACTTCTGTCTTTAGGGATCAGAGAGAAAGTCTGAGACGCATGGCTTTTGAGGCGCATGCAGAACTTCGGACGCATGGCCGCGGAGACGCATGCGAGTAGTTGGGCAGCCACATGGCTTGTAACTGTCGGAGAAAAGTAATGATGTTACTGACGTTGGTGATGCTTTGTTTTCTGAAAAAGCTGTCAACTGTTCAGTCCTCGAGAGGCGTGCTGCCAACTCTGTCAGACTTTAACATTTAATGTTTTTGGCACGTAATGGACTGTTGGAGTGGGTGCATTGATCGGCGTTCCACTAGGCATATAGGGCCGTATGGGGGCGCATGCTTGTGAAGTGCTTGGTGCTGAGGGGCGCGTCTGTGTGATGTGTGGTCTGGCCGGCGCATCCGCTCCGCATGACACGTCTTTATTGGTCCGTCTGTTGAGTTCTTCGAGTCATTAATGACTCTCCGACTTAGCTAAATTCGAAGGGGCGAATTCATCATCATGAATACAAGTTCATTGCACTAACTTCGGGAAGGTTGCCACTTGGCGCATGGGTTTGATTTGCCCTGGCCTATGAATAGCAACAGTTTGAGAGAGTTTTGTTGTCGCTCCCTTGACTTCTCAATGAAGATGGATTCGACTAATCCACCTCCTTGGCAAGACGTTGTACTGTGGATGATGGTTCTCCTTGTTCGAAGAAGCTTTGACGGTGAACTCCTTCAGAAGATAAGATCTCCAGGCTGGTAGATGCGCCTGTGCGTTGACGAAGAAGTGATTCACTCTGACGGGGCAGAGTGCTGAGCTGGAAGACATGTACAGCATGTTGTAACTGTTGGAACATAGACTGGCTTGGTGGTGGAGCCACTGTCTTACGGTAGCAGCAGTTGATGGCGACCGTAGCACAAATGTGCCCTATGAGGGGCGCATTATGTTTGTTGGTCGGCTCTTCTGATCGGCATTTGTGAATGATCACATTACGCAAATCGCTAGAGGAGAGTGTCACCTTCATACCCCCATCAGGCGTATGGCAAGGCCAAGCGCCAGGGTGGTCAAGTGAGAGTGCCACCATTATACCCCCATCAGGTGCATGGCAAGGCCAAGCGCCGGGGTGGTCAAGTGAATGCTGCGCCCCTTGATCCAACACCAAACAGGCGCTCAGACAGTAGTAGGGGTACAACACTTAAAGTGTCTTGAACGAACCTCGAACGCACAAACCAGAGGAGGCGCGGGAGTTCAAGACCACCGGGTTTGCCTTGCTCGACTTGGTTGCGAACGCAGTAGATGCGCCCAAGTGAGACAAGGACTTTGAAGGTCGGCTCGTTTCTGGCGCAGAAGCACCCGAGTCGACCTTATATAGCTTACCATCATCAGCGCGCATGATTGTGAGCGCATGCTTCTGGTTTGCCGTTGACATAGCACGTTTGAAGCTCATGGCCCGTGCCGCCTTGGACTTCTTCGTACCAGCCCATGGGGTGCATAGTACTCAGAGTCCAAATTATCCTTTCCATGACAGCGAGTGAAGAACTTGCAGCCAACCCAGAAGAAGAGAAGAACAACTGTAACTTTTTGTGGCTCGAACGGGCTCCCTAGATAACGGGCTCCCTTTTCTTTACTCATTTTTGGTGCCCTTTTCAAAGGAGGCAAGAGGGCTCTATATAGAGTGGAACGAGACCTCTCTTCTTCTCCTTTCCGATGTGGGATTAAAAGCAAGATCCCTTCTTTTTCATGCTTCTACAAGACCCCCTTCAAAGTTTTTAAAACTTTTGGACAAGTTTTGAAATACTTTGAACAAGAAGCATGAACAGTAGAGCTGTTTAGGTGTGACAATCCTATCAGACGTAGTATGGACATGATTGGTTTGGGTACTTCCATTGGGGAATTTATGTGGACTTATCATCCTTGGCGCACCTTGGTTTTAGGTACAGATAATAAGTTGAGAGAGAGAGAAAGAACCAACATATTTACTCAGAGGTAGTATGGACATGGCAAATATGGGATTCAAATGATGGAATCTTCCTATTCAGAGGTGTTGTGGACGTGGTAGGAATGACTCTGGGGGAAACGCGAAACTACTCAGAGGTAATGTAGACGTGGAAGTTCTGCGATCAATGTACGACAACGCAGGGGTTGTCTGTACGGGATGTTTACTCAGAGGTAATGTGGACGTGGTAAATATGATGGGTAGCGTAGTCTCACGGAGTGTAAGATTCCGCTTTGTAGGGCGTAGGGGGATAACTCGGAGGTGATGTGGACGTGGTTGTCCTTCTACTGGAGGATGCTACGGAACAGCTGGGTTTCGGAAGCGTCTAATTTTGTGGAAGTACATGTCTTAATGATGTCAAGAGTAGTACTTCTTTAGGAACTTGTCGTTGATGGACATCATGAACAAGTCCCCATTGGGTTTAGTGAGGCAGTATGCACCGTTTGATTATACCGTCTCTATGATAAAAGGTTCTTCCCACTTGGGCTCGAACTTTCCTGGTGTCTTGTGAGTCAACACCATCGGCCTCCTGACTGCCAAAACCAGGTCGCCTACTTGGAAAGTCCTTTGCTTCACCTTCTTATTGAAAGCCTATAATATACGGGCTTGTTATAGTTCAATACGTTGTTGAGCTAGGAGACGCTTTTCGTCAAGTGCCTCAGACGACGACGTTGATTGTCCTCTTTTGTGAGTTGGTTTGTGATTGCTACGCGGAGTGAGGGTATCTTGATCTCGAGAGGTTGTACCGCTTCGCTTCCGTAGACCAGGAAGAATGGTGTGTTGCCTGTCGGGGTCCGTACCGTTGTGCAGTAGGCCCAAAGGCATTCGCCAAGCTTTTCGTCCCAGTCGTGTTTGTTGGATGACACGACCTTTTTGAGTAGCCTGACGATAGTCTTGTTGAACGCCTCGGCCAATCCGTTTGCTGCCAGATTGTAGGCGGTTAAGGCCACGTTTTGAATGCGATTCTTGTCACAGAATCTGCTAAAAACATGGCTGATGAACTGAGGACCGTTATCGTGGGTAATCCTCCAGGTATCCCGAAACGGTAGATGACATGGTGCTTGATGAAGCTGATCACCCTAGAGCTCTTCACTTCCACCAGTGGAACTGCTTTTGCCCATTTTGAGAAGTAGTCGATGATGGCTAGGATGAAGCGGTGTCCCCTTGATGAAGGAGGGGTGATCGGTCCTACAATGTCCATGCCCCAAGCTTTGAAGGGCCAAGAGGCGATTGTAGGATGTAGTGGTTCTGACGATGTATGGATGAAGTCTGCGTAAAGCTGGCACGCATGGCACTTCTTAGCATAGTCAACAGCGTCAGCGGCCATGGTTGGCCAGTAGTAGCCCATGCGTCGTAGTCGATCCTGCAACTTAGGGCCAGGTTGATGGGCCCCGAAGGTCCCATCGTGAGCTTCTCGAAGGGCTTTGGCTGCTTCTTTATTGGACAGACATCGCAGGAGAAGTCCATCGTAGGAGCGTCGATACAACATTTTAGTAGTTGTATCATAGTAGAATCGAAGGGAGCGCCTCCTGACTGAGACAGCTTCTTTTGGGTCTTCTGGGAGAATTTCGTAAATAGCGAAGTCGATGAACGGAAATCTGCAGTCTCGGACATTAACACCAGCACTTGTTGACATGGCATGAGTCAGTTGTGAGCACAGGTTGTTTTTAGGACAGACCAAGTCTCGACCAACCACCGTAACGTAGTGTAGAGTCCCGAGGGGTGCTGCTAACGAGGCTGCGAGGCCAGCCAGGGCGTCAGCCTCCAGATTTTGTAAACGAGGAACATGTTCGATGAAGAACTCGACGAAGGTTAGAGGAGTTGTTGTTCCCTGAGCTTCGTCTTGGCTACCCCCATCTATGTTCTTGAGGACTTCTCTCGGATCCGGAGGGGCTAGACTACCCCCAGCTAAGTTTTGGAGGACGCCTTCGTCTTCGGAAGAAGTATCTGTAAGGGCCTGACTACCCCCAGTCATGCCTTGAAGGACTTCTTCATCTTCGAAATGCAGGTCCACAGGGGCTAGATGACCCCCAGCTATGTCGGGGAGGCTGACTTCGCCCTGAAGATAAAGATCCACCCAGCTGTGCTTTGGAGGACACCCTCGTTTTCGGAAGGAGGATCAACAAGGGCTTGACTACCCCCAGCTTCCTCCAAGAGCTTCTTCCTCCCCCGAGTGCCTTCGAACACTCCGGAGGACGAGATGGTTGTCTTGCTTTTCCTCGGCTGGCTCGTGGACGAGGAATTGCCAGTCGCCTTTCGGACTGACGAGGAGTAGGAGATTATATTGCATAAGGCAACCTCTAGTTCTGGCTCCTCTTTTGTTGACACTTTCTTCTCGAGACGACGTAGGAGGGGTGTCGATGACGGTAGCCACTGGAACACCGACTGTCTTGATGGGACTGCTGACTTGCAACAGCAGTTGATGGTGACCACAGCACAAGTGTGCCCTGTGAGGGGCGCATCGTGCTTGTCATTCGACTCTCCTGATCGATACTTGTGAGTGATCACGTTATGCAGATCATTGGAGGAGAGTGCTACCTTCGTACCCCCTTCAGGCGCATGGCAAGGCCAAGCGCCGGGGTGGTCAGGTGAATGCTGCGTCCCCTGATCCAACACCAAACAGGTGCTCAGATCAGTAGTGGGGGAACAACATTTAAAGTGACTTGAACGAACCTCAGACGCACAACCCGAGGGGGCACGGGGGTTCAAGACCACTGGGTTTGCCTTACTCGACTTGGTTGCGAACGCAACAGATGCGCCCAAGTGAGATAAGGACTTTGAAGGTTGGCTCATTTTTGGCGCAAAAGCACCTGAGTCAACCTTATACAGCTAACCATCAGCAGCGCGCATGATTGTGAGTGCATGCTTCTGGCTTACTGCTGGCATAGCATGTTTGGGATGCATGGCCTGTGATGCATTGGACTTCTTCGTACTAGCCCGCTGGGGCGCATAGTACTCAGAATTCAAATTCTTCTCGCCACTACAGCGAGTGAGTCTGTCAAAGACAGAGACCTTCTATGGCGCATCGGAGGTGATACGCGGGGCATTAGCTGCGCCCCTGCTCCGTCGATGCATCTTCCTCGCCTGAGAGGGAGATGGCTGGGGAATGTGGTCAGCTGCACGTTTCCCTGAAAGATATGCTATATCGGTGGGCGCATCTCGGTTGCTGAGGACGTCAGCAGAAAGGAAAGGCTGGATCGGCGCATTCCCTTCGGTGGTGGTGCCAGAGGCGTCGACCTTGCGCACCCAAACTCGGTGGGTCTTTTTCGGCTTTAGCAACCGCTTCGAAGGACTCGCACTGCCTTCAGAGATGAACTCCTCATACGCCTGTTGATTGAGGCGTACGACCAGCATCTTGTGGGAGGAGCCCACCTTCACATCGTCGGATTGCGACACAGCTTTCTCGGTGGAGGAGAAAGAGGTCCCTAGCAGAGTCACCTGCTTGTTTGCCATTAAAATCTTTTGATTGCAAATTTCAATACAAACAGAACAGTATTACAATATAGGACTTTGACGTAGTCCTAGGAGTACACTTTTGTTTATCTGGGTCCCTTGCGCCGATGGAGCGAGTGGTAATGCGTTGACTCCATTGACGATCTGACGACGGTTATCGGTTTTCTGAAGGTTTGGATTACTCTGGGTGCCGGAGCTTGCTGAGAGGATGAAGACGTTGAGTGTCTGTATCAGCCTTTCTGGTTGTGCGATATCTCTGTCTGTCTACGAATGTTCGTCTCTGTGTGTGTGTGTAGGTCTGGAAGAAGAAAATGATCCCTCTATTTATATAGTCTACAGGCTGGCTGCTCTTGCGTGTATATGTAGGATTCGCCTGGACGCGGGGACGCCACGTGGAGATTGTTGATGGAGGCGCGTGGACGATGCGCCCTGATTGAGGGGTTGAATTCTTCATTCTGCTGTTGTGGGTCGGCATGTAGCAGAGAAGAGGATTTTTCTGTTGCTGAGATCTTGGGTGAATCGAGTCAAATAACACGTGTCATCGGCCCATGGCTCGAAGATCTCAGATTTGGTGGGGAATGATCTGGTAGGATGCGCCTGGGACTTTGGCTCGTAACTTTTGGGAGTCGCGAACCATTTAGGGCGCATGGCTTTTGAGGCGTATACGAAGCTTCAGTAGTGACTTTACTTCTGTCTTTCGGGATCAGAGAGAAGTCTGGGATGCATGGCTTTTGAGGCGCATGCAGAGCTTCAGTAGTGACTTTACTTCTGTCTTTAGGGATCAGAGAGAAAGTCTGAGACGCATGGCTTTTGAGGTACATACAGAACTTTAGGCGCATGGCCGCGGAGGTGCATGCGAGTGGTTGGGCGGCCACGTGGCTTGTAACCGCGAGAGGAAAGTAATGATGTTGCTGACGTTGGCGATGCTTCATTTTCTGAAAAAGCTGTCAACTGTTCAGTCCTTGAGAGGCGTGCTGCCAACTCTGTCAGACTTCAGCATTTAATGTTTTTGACAGGTGATGGACTATTGGAGTGGGCGCATCGATCGGCATTCCACTAGGCGTATGGGGCCGCATGGGGGCGCATGCTTGTGAAGTGCTTGGTGCTGAGGGGCACGTCTGTGTGATGCGCGGTCTGGCCGGTGCATCCGCTCCGCATGACACGTCTTTATTGGTCCGTCTGTTGAGTTCTTCGAGTCATTAATGACTCTCTGACTTAGCTGAATTCGAAGGGGCGAATTCATCATCATGAATACAAGTTCATTGCACTAACTTCGGGAAGGTTACCACTTGGCGCATGGGTTTGATTTGCCTTGACCTATGAATAGCAACAGTTTGAGAGAGTTTTGTTGTCTCTCCCTTGACTTCTCGACGAAGATGGATTCGACTGAACCTCCTCCTTGGCAAGACGTTGTACTGTGGATGATGGTTCTCCTTGTTCGAAGAAGCTTTGACGGTGAACTCCTTCAGAAGATAAGAGCCCCAGGCTGGTAGATGCGCCTGTGCGTTGACGAGGAAGTGATTCACTCTGACGGGGCAGAGTGATGTGCTGGAAGACAGGTACAGCATATTGCAACTGTTGGAACACATACTGCCTTGGTGGCGGAGCTACTGTCTTGCGGTAGCAGCAGTTGATGGCGACCATAGCAAAAATGTGCCCTGTGAGGGGCGCATTATGCTTGTTGGTCGGCTCTCTTGATTGGCGTTTGTGAATGATCACATTACGCAAATCGTTAGAGGAGAGTGCCACCTTCACACCCCCATCAGGCGCATGGCAAGGCCAAGCGCCGGGGTGGTCAAGTGAGAGTGCCACCTTTACACCCCCATCAGGCGTATGGCAAGGCCAAGCGCCGGGGTGGTCAAGTGAATGTTACGTCCCTTGATCCAGCACCAAACAGGTGCTCAAATCAGTAGTAGGGGTACAACACTTAAAGTGACTTGAACGAACCTCGAACACACAAACCAGAGGAGGCGCGGGAGTTCAAGACCACAGGGTTTGCCTTGCTCGACTTGGTTGCGAACGCAGTAGATGCGCCCAAGTGAGACAAGGACTTTGAAGGTCGGCTCGTTTCTGGTGCAGAAGCACCCGAGTCGACCTTATATAGCTTACCATCAGCAGCGCGCATGATTGTGAGCGCATGCTTCTGGTTTGCCGTTGGCATAGCACGTTTGAGGCTCATGGCCCGTGCCGCCTTGGACTTCTTCGTACCAGCCGGTGGGGCACATAGTACTCAGAGTCCAAATTATCCTCGCCATGAAAGCGAGTGAAGAACTTGCAGCCAACCCAGAAGAAGAGAAGAACAACTGCAACTTTTTGTGGCTCGAACGGGCTCCCTGGATAACGGGCTCCCTTTTCTTTATTTATTTTTGGTGCCCTTTTCAAAGGAGGCAAGAGGGCTCTATATATAGAGTGGAACGAGACCTTTCTTCTTCTCCTTTCCGATATGGGATTAAAAGCAAGATCCCTTCTTTTTCATGCTTCTACAAATAATAATAAAAATAAATAAATAATAATAATAACACTTATACTCAGTTGCTGTTTCTCAAAGGAAGGAAAAAAAGTGTGGAGAGAGAGTGAGAAATCGAGAGAGAGGGGAAGTGGAGTGGGTTTTTCACCAGAGCGCGGCTCTGGCGCCGATGGCCGGCGGCAGGGCACGGAGGTCGAATTCGGCGATGGAAGGGTTCCCGGCGGCGGGTCTGGGAGTCGGAAGCCGGCGGCGACTCGGGCTGGAGAGCCAGCGCTCAGGCGCTCACGCCGACGGCCGGCAGAGGTTGGGCTCTCGACGTCGGGCGGTCAACTGCGGCAGGCGTGCTCGCGGGGACCGCGGCGGAGGAAGGCGCCCGAGGCGGCGCTGGAGGTGACGCAGCCGCTCGTGGCGGCGCATGGGCCCCCCGGAGCGGAGGCCCGTCCATGGGGATTGGCGGCCACAGCGCCGCCCAGCCGGAGGTGGCATCCACGCGGGGGTAGGGGCACAGATAACTCACCGAATGAGGCCGACTGTAGAGGTGAGTTTAGGGGTTATATTTTTTTTTCTTCTGGTGATGGGGTTTTCGGGACTGTGATGCGGTGGCGGTGAGGAGATGATGATGGTTGTGGTGACCGAATTATGACAGCGTTGTCCGACTATAGGAGGAGGTTGGCCGGGTTCGTTTTGCGACGACAGGGAGGAGGTGATGGGTCGATGGCAGCGCTGGGTGGCTGTCGGGTGTGGCTTGGGTGATGGAGAGGAGGATTTGGGGGAGATGGTGGCTGGCCGGGATCGTTGGTCGGAGTGCCGGGGTGGCTACGGTGGTGGCGATGGTTGTCGGTGTGGGGGATCGTTGTTGGTGGTGTCGGTTGTGGCAGGACATGGGTTGAAGGAAAAACGGAAGTGGCCGATGATGACGGTAGTGATGGCTGGGGTCGCCGGGACGAGTCGGAGGCAATGATGGTGATGAGGGTGACAGTTGTGGCAGCCTAACGATGGGGGGGATACAGGAAGAAAAGGCGATGGTGCATGGCAGGGAACAAAATAGGGATTAGGACTCGTGTCATATCGGGGAATGTCCGATAAGGCGACGGTGACGGGGAGAGATGTCCATGATTATCAAATATGTGGAATAATGTATATGTAATGGAGGGGATATAGTATATGGGAGGCACCGACATGATGCACAATCTGTGGATGGTAGAAAATTATGGAGGAGTGCCTCTCCTTATATAGGAGGTGGGAATTCCCATTAGGATAAGGATTGAGATTATTTAAATTCTCCCATAGATAATATCATATTAAATTGAATTAGATTTAAACTTTAATCGTTCAAATCCGAATCAACTTAGATAAAACCTTCATTTAATTCAAATTCACATGAAATCTTTTCTAATTTAAATTATCGAAATAATTCAAATGTTAAATAAAACAAAATCTTAAATATCTTTTTCATAAATATTAAAAATATAACATTTATTAATTTCAAAAATCAAGATAATTATTTAAATATTGAATCATAGACTAGCCTTTTTTTTAAATAACAAAAATATATTACTATACAAATTCCAAATTTCACAAATATCTAGAATATATTTTATATAAACCAAAATTTTTCAAATCACTACTTATTTTTAAACGACGAACAAAATAACTCTTTTTTAAAAATAAAAATATTTATCACATTTATTTGAACATGTACTTTCCTATATAAAATAAAATTTATAAAAAAATGTTTTTCTAAAATATGTACCTCGACACATATTCGCACTTGTCGAGCAAATACGAAACACAATTCTCGCACGCTATGCGAATACAACAATGTGAATTCGTATGCGACGTGCAGATACAAAGTACAAAATAAATACAAAAATATAAAAAAAAATTGTAGTAGAAATTTAGGGGGTTTACATCCTACCCAACTTAAAAGAATTTCGTCCTTGAAATTTAGGGATAATTAGGGTAGGTAGGCTTAAGGAGATAGAAATAGTTTAACCGATAAGTATTTGATTCATATCGAACAAAAAGGTAATCAATTGTTTGACGATAAGGAAACGACATTTCAACGGCAATAAGTCATTTATTATGACAAGAAAATTCAATAGTTCTAATACGATCATGTGTATGACAACCCCTTAGTGTCTATAATCCATCATTCATTATCATTTGTGCAAGCTCCCAAATAGGTAATAGTTTTCAATATAAATTTTGATCAATTAGTCATATTAACTTTCAGTGCACGTTTTCAGTATCGTTAAATCTCAAATCGTCCTTACCAATTAGTCATATTAACTTTCCTCACTTTGTTTTGTCCGCAAGTTTATATTCCATCTCTATCTTATTCTTTAATTACTTCGATCATTTACCTCACATTTTTTTTTTGAATTCTAAAATGTATGCATATAGCTAATTTTGATGTTTCACAAGGAGAATTCAACAAGTTCAACTCCAATGAATCTCTAATATACCTTCCCAACATATCTATAATTATAATTATTTTTCTCAAAATAAATTTCTCCGTTCCTAATCTCTTCCAAGAGTAGGTAATCGATATTTAGTCAAAAATGAATGAACATTCTTTGTAGAAAATTTTGTACTTACCCCAAAATAAAATATCCCTTCAATATTTGTGGATCATATCTTCATAACACCATCATATTGAAAATTTTCTCAAACTTTTAATCCAGAGTCAAAGATCTATTCAATCTTACTTCAATATGAAATTATGTCAAAAATCTTGAAATTTGATAAGTCCAACTTCCAATTTAAATAATCTCTAATATTCTTCTTTCTACATATTTTCTCTCAAGCTAATTTCTCCATGGAAAATTTTTCTTTAAAATAAATTTTCTTCACTTAATTAGTCAAGAGTAAATCCAATCTCACCTTAATATGACCTTTATACTTACAATCATTCCATAGTTAAATTCTCGAACATTAAGGATTTAAGAAGTTACATTCTTCTTGAATTCTTCAAACACTCTATTTATCATCTCATAAAATAAAGACTCAATTTGTCAAACAAGAATCTATTCTCCCTTTATCATAAAATATACTTCGTCTCATAGGTTTACCGTAAAATTTCACTTATGCATGCTCAGTCGTCTTATTCAACTTTACCACTTTTCTCTAGGGATTTTCTAATCTAACCTCTCTCCAACCAAAGGATGTCATGATCAAATTTATCTTCGAGCGAGGAAATCATAAAATAAAAAAAATTGCATAAACCACAGAGGAATCAAGGTGAAATATGACGAGCAATTTAGTGAGAAGGTAGAAGAGTAAGGGTTGCTAAGATCACACGAAAAGTAAAAGTTGTTATTGGTCGGAGTAAATCAAGATAAGGCACGAAAATAAAAGAACAAGGGTTAAGCAATCGAGTTAACACATAAGTTATGCATAATAAAAAATTATGTAGATCACAATCATATATTGGGTCGAAAGATTTGAGTCAAGATTTGGTTTCTAAATGAAGTCGGAAAGGACAATGTTATCATGGTAGGGTTTACAGCTAGCTATTTTTACCAAGCGTCGCATCATAAAAATAGAGTACAAGGGGACGTGTTTTAGTGGGACATGATACACCTACATGAAGGTGAGCTTGTCTAGGTCTTGCATGTAAAATTGGTTGGAAGGTAACAGTTGTTCTTGTGCTCCAATTATCAAAGTCACGATAGGGAGCGTCAAATGATCAAAATAGAAAGTGGGTTTTCATAAGGTACTAATTAATGCACAAAAATAAAAGGTTAAAGCATGAAGTAAAGATAATTTAAGAAATCTCGTAGATCAAGTTAAGATAAGTTAGAGACACCGTTTCTAGAGAGAAAATAGCCTCATAGATAAGGGTATGGTCAAGGAAATGATTTTAATCATTTCTAAGTTTCAAACAATTAGATGTCACGAATAACGATATAGATTTGAGGAAAGGTCGAGTAAGTCAAAGATTTGTTCATCGGTTTGGTCGATGACTAACTATACTTGAGTATATGCAATATCATAATCATAGTGGTATCTAATGTGGAATACTTCTATCTCACTAGGGTGACCTTACTTGCTTCTTGGTCCTCTACCAATATATGATCTAATCTAAAATTTCAAGTTTCTCGAAAGTTTCTCAATAAAATTTCCAAGGTACTCTACCAAAATTTTCAATTATCTTAGACTGTCAACTTTAATCAAAATTTTAAATCTCTAGTCAATCTCGAAACAACCCTGGTATATCGTAAATCGAATAAATGATTTTTTTTTCAAATCTTAAACTCAACATTTAAATAAGTTTATCAGCCAAATTTATACTACATAATGGAACATTTAAATAACTCATGCATTAATTCTATATCCTTCAATGTGTATATCTAGCTTCCAGTAAGTCACAAGTATTCTAAAACCTTCAAAAGCCAAAATCCTTTCTTCTCTTTTTTTTACCAAAATTTAAATATCCATAATCAAGGCTTTAAACTCGAAATCTAAATATCCAAATAACTTTATAATTCATAGATCATATGACATAATTTAATCCAAAAATATTTTACCAAAATTTATCAATCATCCTCAAATTTTGGTCAATCATAAATTATACTTCCACATTTAAAATTTTATGGTCCTTTTCAAATCAAATTTATACCCCTCCAAAAGATGTATAGCTATAACTCAATAAATCCTAAATGTTTAAAGACCTTCAAAAATTAAAACGCAAGAATCCAATCAATTTATTTTTTCGATCTAACTATCCTCTTGTGTATACCACCTTGTAATATCAAAATAAAATTCCAACTATCTTTTGAAAGCGGAAATATGCAACTACCCAACTTAACCAATCCTTAAGATCATATTTCTAAGAAAATAAATGCCTTTATAACTCAAATAAAATCTCAATGCATATTAATTGTCAATGTAACCTTTCTAGCCATGTGTTTGACCTATGAGCATATACTAGTATAGTCATCTTTCTAACTGTCTCTAAGCACGAAAAATAAGAATTTACGGTAGAAAGAGTTCAAGCATGATGTAAATCAAGGATGGTAACGAAAGTTCAAAACTTGAAACAAGGGAGGAGGTCAAGCTGGTGGATGAGATCCTAAAATCTATTCCAATATGCAGGCCCGCACGGTTCATTAATATAACCGAAACGACAAACTCGACCTGCATGGGCCACCACAAAAATATGTAACACCCCAGTCCTAAAATATGTAGGACTAGGAACGTAGACATGCCAGTCGTATAGTATATATACGTAAGCTGTAAAATACAGTAGAACACTGACTAATCTCATCCACACAAAATAAATGAATAAGAGATATCATAAAATGATAATGAATTATCTTCATACAATATGTTGGGCGGAGACAAATCCACTACCAACAAGTAAGGAAAAAAGATGGAAAATAAAATGAGTTCGGCGGGCGAAGCGAAGACGATCAAAGTGCAATCATCCTCGAAGAAATAGTGACGATCATGGCCACGGCTAGAACACCTGCGAAAGACAAGAACACACACCTGACAAGATAACCAGGTCCTCAGAGGGACGTAACAAGATACATAAAGAACATGTGACATAACTAAATATATAAACTATGTCATAAATCACAAGTAAAGTAAATAGTCCCACTCGTAACAAGATCCAATACCTCATCATCGAAACAGTGGACTACCCCTACGACCAAACAAGGACAATGGGTAGTACACTATACCGCAATGCGATATTGTCCCAAGCTACAAATAGAACGTGGTGATATGACATTGACGAGGGTTACCTGACCATTCTAAGGTGTTTTATGCAGTAAGAACAAACCTTCAATGCATGAGCCCTAGCTGTAAATAGGATCGACATAGTCCCCATATAGAGCACCAGGGGCCTACGTCCGTAATGTCTGAAGATCGTCAGAGGGCATCATGTGCAAGGGACTACATCCATAACGCACTAGAAAATGTCAGAGGGCATCTGGAGCCTGCATCTCCGACGGAGCGCACAGGTAAGTAGGAAAGTGAAAAGAAGCCCATACATCAGGTATTGTTCTCCCCACCCAATGTACTTGTCAAGTCGCAACCACAACCATGTACCTATACTAATGCTAAGTCTCCTAACACACCTCTATTAGCAGTTAGCCCTAACGTATGCACATGGAGGATCAGCCCACACGCAAGAACCTCTACATGCTACTCATCTCACACATCCTCGTGGTACAAATGTGTCAAGGTATATGCAATACACTACAACGGTAGTCTCTTAACTCTAAGTCCATATGCAATCAAAGGATAATAACAAAGTACATCTAATATCACTAAGCAGACAGTAAATCAAGAACTGTAAGAACTAGAAATAAATGAACAGTAATATGTAATAAAATGCAACTGAATATAAACAGTATAATGGCAAGGTATCTTGCCTGGTGTTACGCCTGGTGTGCGATGTTCTGTCATATCCCAATAGTCTAATAGCCACGATCGAGGCACAGGGGTTCGAGGTTGCGAAAAAACAGGCAAGCAGGATTAGTCATGACTAATGAGGATAATTGGAAGAATTTGCGGAGAGTAAATACTTATAGTATTTTAGAAAATATTTATAATATTTGAAAAGTATAATTTATGAGTTAAAATAATTTTACGTAAATACTTGAAATTAGTTATATATATTAATTTAATTTGAAAAATACTTTTATTAAATACTATGATAAATCAAAAAATGTCTTCAGATATAAGTTTGTAAAAGTAGAATTTTTGGTAGACATCTATGTTTTATTAGTCAAAAATATTTCAATGAATATATATAAATCTAGAAAAATATTTTAGGAAAATTTTGAATATTTGAAATTACCTATATAACTCTATCATTTATTCTATACATATAGTTGAAAAATAATAATCATACAAAATTCTAATAATAATGACTTAATAATAATGATAATAATGATGATGATAATAATAATAATAATAATAGTAATAATAATAATAATAAATAAATAATA
Organism: Iris pallida; assembly: GCA_029216955.1. NCBI lineage: Eukaryota > Viridiplantae > Streptophyta > Magnoliopsida > Asparagales > Iridaceae > Iris > Iris pallida. Next base: position 4,614,115 of record JANAVB010032618.1, on the reverse strand, counting down.
ATAACACTTATACTCAGCTGTTGTTTCTCAAAGGAAGGAAAAGAAAGTGTGGAGAGAGAAAGAGTGAGAAATCGAGAGAGAGGGGAAGAGGAGTGGGTTTCTCACCAGAGCGCGGCTCCGGCGCCGGTGGCCGGCGGCAGGGCGCGGAGGTCGGATCCGACGATGGGAGGGTTCTCGGTAGTGGGGCTGGGCGTCGGGAGCCAGCGGCAACTCGGTCTAGAGAGAGCCAGCGCTCACACCGGCGGACGACGGAGGTTGGGCTCTCGACGTTGGGCGGTCAACTGCGACGTGCGTGATTGTGGGGATCACGACGGAGGATGGCGCCCGAGGCGACGCTGGAGGTGGCGCAGCCACTCGTGGCGGCGCACGGGCTCCCCGAAATGGAGGCTCGTCCGTGGGGATCGGCGGCCACAGCGCCGCCCAGTAGAGGTGGCGGCCACGCGGTGGTAGGGGCACGGAGAACTCACCGAAGGAGGACGGCTGTGGAGGTGAGTTAAGGGGTTGTCTTTTTCTTCTTCTTATTCTTCTTCTGGTGATGGGGTTTTTGGGACTGCGATGCGGTGGCGGTGAGGAGATGATGATGGTGGTGGTGACCGGATTATGACAGCACTGTCCGACTATGGGAGGAGGTTGGCTGAGATCGTTTTGCAACAACAGGGAGGAGGTGATTGGTCAATTGCAGCACTGGGTGGTTGTCGGGTATGGCTTGGGTGATGGAGAGGAGGATTTCGGGGAGATGGTGGCTGGCCGGGATCATTGGTCAGAGTGGCGGGGTGGCTACGGTGATGGCGATGGTTGTTAGTGTGGGGGATCATTGTTGGTGGTGTCGGTTATGGCCGGACATGGGTTGAGGGAAAAACGGAAGTGGCCGATGATGACGGTGGTGATGGCTGGGGTCGTCGGGACGAGGCGGAGGCGATGATGGTGATGAGGGTGACTGTTGTGCAGCCTAACGATGGTAAGGATACATGGAGGAATGGCGATGGTGCATGGCGGGGAACAGAATATTGATTAGGACTCGTGTCGTATGGGGGAAGGTCCGACATGGCGACGGTGACGGGGAGAGATGTTCGGGATTGTCGGATACGTGGAATAATGTATATGTAATAGAGGGGATATAGTATATGGGAGGCACAGACACGATGTACAATCTATGGATGGTAGAAAATTATGGAGGAGTACATCTCCTTATATAGGAGGTGGGAATTCCCATTAGGATAAGGATTGGAATTATTTAAATTCTTCCATAGATAATATCATATTAAATTGAATTCGATTTAAACTTTAATCGTTCAAATCCGAATCAACTTAGATAAAACCTTCATTTAATTCAAATTTACATGAAATCTTTTCTAATTTAAATTATCAAAATAATTCAAATGTTAAATAAAACAAAATCTAAATATCTTTTTCATAAATATTAAAATACAACATTTATTAATTTTGAAAATCAAGATAATTATTTAAATATTGAATCATAGACTAGCCTTTTTCTAAATAACAAAAATATATTACTATACAAATTGCAAATTTTGCAAATATCTAGAATATATTTTATATAAACCAAAATTTTCCAAATCACTACTTATTTTTAAACGACGAACAAAATAACTCTTTTTTTAAATAAAAATATTTATCACATTTATTTGAACATGTATTTTCCTATATAAAATAAAATTTATAAAAAAATATTTTTCTAAAATATGTACCACGACACATATTCACACTCGTCGAGCAAATACGAAACGCAATTCTTGCACGCTATACGAATACAACAATGCGAATTCGTATGCGACGTATAGATACGAAGTACAAAATAAAGACAAAAATATAAAAAAATTATAGTAGAAATTTAGGGGGGTTACACAACAATAACGTTAACCTATCAAGTCGTGTTTGTCTTACGGCCCAAAATTAGAGACGCGACTACGCGATAGTACCCAACTTCCTTGTGACCGTGCTACAAATCCATCGTGTCGTGCCTCACAACTCAGTGTGACTTAACCATATCGCCACCTCGCGGCTCTTGCTACTTTGATCAGCAACTGACCCAATCAAGACTTGTGGGCTAAGTGTCACTCGACTGACTTTGCCTTGCGGTATTTCCTGACTTAAATTCAAGATGACTCAAATCCAAACTATACAACTTATATGCCGACAACGTAAGACTCGACGCCACATCTCATGCTGAAGCACGGTGTCTTCGTTACAGCCAAATCTTAGGCCAAAATATGTCTTCTGACCGTGCACGCATTCGACTCGACTCATTAATATAGTAAACTCAATACTCGACTCAATCCAAAGGCATACATGTGGATCATCGCCCATGTCGACTCATCTATATGAACTAGTCACTAGCGCCTAGCACTATAATGGACTCCCTTTGTAGCTTTTGATTAGATGGACGCCCCTTGCCAGCGCAAGTAGCGAGCTCTGCTGCAAGTTCCCGCCTAACATGTGCGGTCATCCAGTATAGCTACGATGTCTACCATCAAAACGGTTCCCATGGGCCGCCTGGGTCGTCGTTCGAGAAACTGTTTATTTTACCTTGTACAAGTTGTCCAATGACCATGCAAGGCTCGACTCGAACTAACGTCTCACACAGTCAATCTACTTCTAGTTTTACCATCTCTTTCAGGACCAAGTTTAATACTTGTCACATCTGAGACCTTGCCTCGACGACCCATGGTCGCGAGCATTCTTCTTCCTTACCCTATCATTTTACTCAACTCAATAACAACTATTTGAAACAACTTTCCAAACTCAATGAATCAACCGTGGCCCGTGCCATAAAAAACTAACTCCGTGACATCGTGCCTTAAACCAATTAGTGTTCTGGGTGACACTACTGCCCAAGACATACCTATGCAATGGGCCTTACGATCGTAAAACCAAGTAATATCGACAACCGCAGAAAACATGGGACAGTGCTTAGAATGACTTAGGTCGAGTGGCATAACTTTGCCTAACTTAATCGAGCCTACAACTTAACCCAAGGGACGAGCAAAGGCTATGCCAAGCCTTGTATCGTGAAAGCGTGCATGCTTTATCGAGCATTTATGCGGGCGACGCCAATGACTTAGGCTAATTCATAGTTTATGTCGGAGACCAACTTTTCCTTCTCCCAAGCCATGGGACGAAGGACCGAGTATCATTTTCAAAGCACGCCATGCACCAACTCTAAGCCGACCGTTGGACCTTTCCATATTCTAACTCAATTTGACCCATCAGGATTATTCCTTATCTACGTGAATTCGTCTCTTTTATTATCAAGCCTACTTGTGCAAGTTGAAAACATGTGATTTATTATGTGAAGGCTAAGATGAGGCGAGTTCACAGAAACTATTCCACCTGAGCGAGGATTCGCCTCGACCGAGCGATCTCTGAGCAGCCGTTTTAAGGCTAAGTTCGAACGCCGTCGGCGTTCCTATTCCTCCGATTGACTGAGCGGGACGGGGCACTACATCATAAACCACTCAGAAAAAGTTTTGTCCTCAAAACTAACTGAGTACTTACTCATCGACTTATCACTCAAACGTTCAATAACTCTCGCACATACTACTCCTATGCGTTCCTTCAACTCGAGCCACACTCTAACTACCATCACATTTCTTTGAAACTCTATTTCTAAATCCTTGACACTTTTCCAGTCCTCAAGTCTTACTTGATTCAACGTATCACTTAGTTTGAATCGTGCACACATTCCAGGCGTCCCCGAAATATATGTTTCAACTAAGCCTTGTGATAGTGAATCCATTCCTACCTATCGATTCATCCACTCAATTCTGAAAATCAATCGTACCGATGCGAACTCTCGCAACATGGACATCTCGTCTAGCCGCTAGGACATCTCTCCAGGCTAAAGTCAATGTCAGTATTGGAATCATAGTTCCAAACAACAATATCAACACTGACCCCCCTAAGGTCAAACCAAAGTTGATAGTATAGGGTTTTCTACCCAAGCTCGCATCACTCTAATTTTTTAAATATCGAGCATAGATTTTTTACACACATCTCAACATTCGTCGCACTGGGTCTGAGTCATTCAGCAAAGCCATCCTACGATAAGTTCACTCAACCAAATCTTTGACATATCAATATCACTCGTTCATCAAGCCATTTCGTATAGTCTATCTCTTCGAATAGATTTACATAATTCGCTTTCAATCCTTCCAAGCCAAGCATGCTACGACACAATTTATTGCTAAGCCATGATTTATATTTCATATTTCCTAAGTCGTTCATCATAATTTACGTATTCGATCATAAGGTCGTCTAGCTTAACAATATGTTGCGCCCCGTTCTCATACGATTCAGATTATCCACGATGGGCATGAATCACCATACACGCACCCGCGGTATAATCATCCTTATCGGGACGTAACCCATGCTTTGAGTTTACTAACTCATTCTCGATGTGCAGATTGAACCTACTCAATCCTCAAGTTCACTCAATTATCAATCGTAAGTCCAAACATCTTCGAATTTTTCCTTCGTATCAAACCAACAAGCCGAGACAATCAAAGTTGTCGCGTCTTGATTTTTTGAGTTCAATTATTCTTGCGATACGAATCACCATGTCAGTGCTCACACGGAATGATCGCCCCAAATCTGACGCGACGCATGTACGAGGCTAGAGTTGCGCTCACACAAAACAAGAATGTCGATGCTGTGGTTATCCGTGTAACCATCAAGACACTTATGTTTTCATCCACATTTATTTTAATCAAACCTAAGTATAGCATCCGTTAGAACAATAACACTTGCACGTTCGTCATTCCCGAATAAGAGTACCCGAGTTATCGTATATCGATCTTTGATATGCCTTAATACCATCGATGATATGCGTAACCTGACGATCTTCCTTTGCAACGAATCTCGAGTAGTGCGAATGATGCTATCGTCCGACAGGATAATCTTCTCAAAATTCAAATTCAAGTTCGATCATTATACCTTGAATCATTCACAACATCAATTTCCTCAAACCCAAATTCGCGTATTATTCATCCGTCTATCTTAAGTCATCGAGCAACATTTTTTTTGAATCACATCATTCCTTGCTAACTTAAATCATCGAGCAATATCCATTCCAATCCTCAGAGTTTTTTTTCAAACATGAATCAAACTTTTTCATGTACGCTATCTTTCCGTCGTGCTAACTTTTCGTATACGGTCCTTATTGATTTTTCTCGATCAAGTCATCCATTCGTACATCCTAACTTTTCCTCGATTTGATTTCACCTACTTAATCATTTTGTATTTCATACTCGTCAATCCTCGATCCCGTGCACGTTCCATGCGCGTCATTTTTAATTTGTTCGAATCCACTTATCAAACTTTAAGACAACAACTCACTCAATTGTACTCGATCTAAGGCTTTGTATATGTACGACGCTTGCTGATAGACTCATCGACACCCCGTATCCTCAATCGATCGATCTACATCCTGAGGCTATCGTATACACCACTTAGGGATGAAGTCATCTGACAAATCCTCAAAATTATCATTCGAATCAAAATTGACTTTTCGAATCCCGTTCGAAATATTCCTCGAATTCCAAGTACACTCATCTATATCGCATCGATGATAACATTGTCGTTCGATAGCACCCCTATCGATAATCATCCCATTTACTCAATCAAGTCTAACTCATTCTTGTCTGACACTATTCAATTCCCGCACTCGACTTTGCTAAGGTCAATAAAATCTTTGGTGTATATGCCCAGCCCGACTTTGCCAACCGTGCTTACGTGAACCATCTTTTTGTTTTTGTCAAAAACTGTTCTCTACATTTTAAAAATTATCTAGACTTATTACATGGACATCCCGTGGGACATTTGAGAGAGAGCGCACCAACGATATCAACTTGCGAAGCAACAGAGTTAAAGAATTCAATCTATAGTCCAAGGACATAAAGCCGTGCTCTGATACCATTATGTCATGCCCCGTTCCGTAGGAGTGATCGTCCTCGCTAAGGCGTGATGCCGTACGAACCTAGATTGCGCTCGTGTAAGGCGGGTTCCATAACGGTCGATTACAGAGGCTGCGACGGGGTCATCGTACAGAAGTCCCAAGCAGAGACATTGAATAATAGCAACAGAAATTCAAAGCAAACACAAGTTATACAAAGAAAGCTCTTTATTGATATTGAAACAAGGATTACAAAGGACGCAAGGCCAAGATTACAATCACTCAAGCTCACTCTTCTCATAACAAGTCACTCAGCTCTCTCTCTATCATCTCTCAATACAAGTTTGAACCAACGGATGCTTCGAAAGACGACGTCCATACATTATGTCTCGTATAAGTCTTGACTCCATGTGCCACATGCTACGAATCGCCAAGGAACTCGTACCTCGACGCATCCAAACGAGCTCTGCACCACGAGCTTCTACCTGTACCTGCACATAAAAACTATGTGGGTGTCAGTACTCAACTGTACTGGTGGATTGAGCTCCTCGCTCACCCATACAAAACCGACATTTGATTTACTTTGTGCAACTTAGTCCCTTTGTATTGCCTTTCTAGTCTTGTCTTAGAATCAGTTCTAGGACAGACGTCTTGGCCAATTTTGTGTCTCTAGACCATCCCGTGCTTACAACAACAACTTAACCTATCAAGTCGTATTTGCCTTACGGCCCAAAATCAGAGACGTCACTATGATAGTATCCAATTTTCATATGACCGTACTACAAATCTATCATGCCATGCCTCACAACTCAGTGTGACTTTATCATATCGTCGCCTCGTGGCTCTTGCTACTTTGATCACCAACTGACCCAATCAAAACTTGTGGGCTAAGTGTCACTCGACCGACTTTGCCTTGCAGCATTTTCTGACTTAAACTCAAGATGACTCAAATCTAAACTATGCAACTTATAATGATAACTTAAGACTTGACGCCACATCTCGTACCGAAGAACGGTGACTACGTTGCAGCCAAATCTTAGGCCCAAATATTATCTTCTGACCATGTACGCATTCGACTCGACTCATTGATATAGTGAACTCAATACTCGACTTAATCCAAAGGCATAAATCGGCTC